>JASSUY010031944.1:0-43951 GCA_032466535.1 Forpus xanthops | reverse complement strand
AAGAGAAGGCTGCATGGAGACCTCATAGCAGCCTTCCAGTATCTGAAGGGGGCCTATAGGGATGGTGAGGAGGGACTGTTGCAGTGTTCAAGGCCAGGTTGGACATAGCCTTGGGTGGCATGTTTTAGTGGGAGTGTCCCTGCCCATAGCAGGGGAGTTGTAACTAGATGATCTTAATGTCCTTTCCAACCCTAACTATTCTATGATTATATGATTCTGTGTCTGTAGTGATAGGACAAGGGGTAATGGGCTCAAATTTAAACAGGGGAAGGGATGTCAATCTTCTCTCTGTTCCTTTTGACTCAAAAAAATGAACATATTTTGAACTGTTTAACCTTTCCTCATATTGAAGTTATTCCATATCTCTGTCTTATTTTGCCTTTCTCTCTCTATTTTCTACTTTTGTTCTCTAGGAGGACATACATTCACTGTATGAGCATGCTTTACACTCATAAAGTGGCAGAGGATTATTATTTTGTTGTTTCTTTGTTCCGTTCTTAAGAATTCTCTTTTTATGAGTCCTGAGCATGGTATTGAGATTTTAATGGAATTATCAACAATAACTTGAAGATCATTTTTCCTGCATGCTGATAGCTAATTTAGGGCCTATTGCTGTTATACATGGTTAAGAATGGGTTTATCCATGTACAATACTTTGTCTTTATTAGCATCTCATCTGACATTTTTTGGCCCAATCACCCAGTGTTGTGAGCCATCTGCAACTCTTCACAGTTGAATTCCATTTTATTTCCTTAAATAATTGAGCATCATCAGGAAATTTCATTACTTCATTTTTTTCAGACAATTTATGAATATGTGGGATAACATCAGTTCCAGCATAGATCCTTTCAAAGAGCTACAAAGAGCAAAGGCTATCTGTTAACTTAATGATTTGAGGACATGCAATGACAAAAAAGGAAAAAATGAGCAGTAGATGGTTTCTCAGCCTTTCCCTGTGATATTTTTTTGCCTTTACGGGTTCTCTGGGGACTCAGATGGAAGAATATGTACAAAGGATATCACTGAGTACTTTCTACTTCTTTGACTATTGCATTGTGTTACTTTTGCATAATAATCTGCCTTGCTCTGTATCAGGGCAAGATCTCTTTTTCTGCCCAATGGGTGCTACTGGTCCTTATATTATATTGTACTTAGGTTTCTCATAATCTGATCCAGAGATATATTTTTAATTTTCATCCCATACTTTCTACTTATAATGTCACAGACTGAGAAGTCTCTAAGTCTCATCTTCCCATAGTATTGCCAAACAAGTGTTGCAAAATCAGTTACACTTTCACACTATGACTTTTTTTGCTCCACTAGCTCCATAGCGCTAGTGAGAATTTCTCCATCTCCATCATTCCCCTTTCTCCCAAATTCAGTAAAAGGCTGTATAATAAAGAACTTCTGAGAAAGAGCGTGTTGATAGCCTCTTAAACAGCTAATTTGTAGTCAGCATTACTTCCCCTTTCCCAAGCCTCTTGCGTTATATACAAGGGCTTTGCATTTAATCAGGGGCCCTGATGCACTGTCAACCATATCTCAGCTTTAATGTCTGCTTTAAGACATACACATATGCAGTTCATTTCTTTTTATCAGCATTTGAGGCCTGGATTCAGCAATTACATTTTTTCCCCAGGCACAATGCCACAGCAGTATATAGTCCCAGTTGCAGTATCAAGAAGTGACATGTTTCAGTAGGCCTCTAAGACCCTCCCAGCACAGAGAAGTGAATGCTTTCAATGGGAACACCTAGCCACAAAAGCATTAATTCCTCACTCTCCTCAGAGCAGCTGAAGAAGGATGGTATTTCATCCTCCCTTCTTCTTGGTCAGTGGCATTTAGAGATAAGAAATGACTGTGTATTTACAAAGATGCCTGTCGGCAGGATTTCCCCCACCACATTAGATGGTTCAAGAAAAAAGGTCACATTGGAGCCAGGAATTGGAATACGAGAAACAGCACAGTTTTGTGCCCTGTCTCCATCACTGCTCTACAGCTATTGCTGGTGCCTAGGTACTGAGAGGGGCAACTAGGATGCAACAGTGAGCTGCTCCCTCCTGAGGATACAAATGGAATGGCAGCCGCTGGAAACAGGGTTACGACTCTCATAGTTTAATTGCCTCAGTAAACATCTATAAACAGCTTGAATAAGCAGACAATCAGAATGTTAGAAACTTTATATATATTTTAAATGTAAATTAGACAAATATCATTTATATTTACAGTTAAGTATGCACAACTGTGGTACAACTTGTATATGGATCACCAAATACTTAATATATGCAGATCGTAGTGTTTCCTTGTAATCATGACTGCAGAATAAAAAGAAAAAATTCCCAGGACAGCAAGGTACGTGCTGAACATGGCAATCTGAAATACTCTGCTTCTTTTGACCACCTGACCCTGCAGGCTCTGTCCATGTTTCTCAGGTGCGGTGCTGCAGTGGAGAAGTCATACTTCTCCCTGGTATTGGAGTAACCAGAACAATTTGAGTCCCTTCTCGATCGGCTCCTCCTGAGTCAGTGCAATGGAAACTGCTGCAGGGAAGAAGCCTTTTTAATCTCCAGCCATTCACTGCTCCTTCTGTCACAGCTGTCTAAGCATCCCATTTTCTAAGTCTTTTGACCTGGTGAACCAGAGCATTGAAATTTTTATGAAAGGCTGACTCAGCTCTGAGAACACCATTCACTGCACATCACCATGTGAGGTAGCAAAACTTATTACTAAACATGCCAAGGAATCAGAGTATTGAACTACTGATCACCAAGACTCAGGGGTGTGTTTTATTTAGCTGCAAAAGTCTTCAGATCCAACTGTCACAACCAGTTCCCTTTGAAGAGGGCCATGAGGCCAGGAGACCTGAGGGGCAGCTGGTATGGAGCATGAATAGGGTTGAAGATTTTCCCCCTTCCCCCTTGAGCCTTTTCTCCTCTAGGCTGAACAGTCTCAGCTATGGCAGGCAGCATTCAGCCATTTCCAGGAAAGCAGGGCTCCATCACATGCCATAGTGACTTGGGAAAACAAACTCCATCACTCTGAGTGTCCTCTTCCTTCCTTGTTCTTCCTGTAGCTTTATGTGCTAAGCATGACATCATACAAGATGGAATACCCCTTTTGTCAGCTGGGGTCCCCTCCCAACTCCTTGTGCACACCCAGCCTACTTGCTTGTGTGACGGTATGAGGAGCAGAAAAGGCCTTGGCTCTGTGTAAGTGCTGCTCAGCAAGAGCTAAAACATTTCTATATTATCAACACCGTTTTCAGCACAAATCCAAAACACAGCGCCATATTCACTGCCACGAAGAAAGTCAGCCCCACCCCAGCTCAAATCAGAACACCCTGACAGACAAAACCATAGCACAACAGATTTTTGTCTAACTCCTTCCCAGCACCTCCAGACACATCAACGTGGCAAATAATCAAGATAATAAGCAATAAATACCCCATATATTTATCCTGTATTTATATGAATGATTCTTGTTCACTGTTGCTTTTTATGTCCTAGCTTTCTGCACACTGTACTGTATGATATCCTAATTTTCTGCTGATAATAATAATAATTATATACTATTAAAGTACAGATCAAAATTTGTATTTAAATGGAATTTCTGATATCTTTGAAACTGAAATAACCCTCACGGAATTTAGAGACATTTGTGTAACTACTGAGAAATGCAAAATATTAGCAAGTTCTGAAAGACAATTTAGAAATAGTAATGGATTTTTTCTCTGTGAGGTTGAAGAAAATATTCTGTGAAGACAGGAAGGACAGATGCAGAGCATCCAATAAGCATTTCACTCATGGCACATGAGTGATAAGGTAGCCTGAGAGGCTTGGGTATTTTGGAAGGTGGTACTAGAGCAGGTGTCATGATGAAATTTATTTCTCATCTTGGGCTTTCACAAAGTGTCTTAGAAGCATATCTTCCAAGTGTTAATTAATCTAATATGAATTTCAGGCTTTGTGATCTATTTCAAGATATTAGGGCATCTCTTAAGGTTTGAAGAAGATTGGATTATCATAGCAATTGAAATTTCCATGGCATAAGCAGTAGGTCAAAATTTTATGCAGGGTACTATAAATCTTATATACAACTATGCCCCTACTGAAAAATGTCCTTGAATCTGTCAACATAACTGGTGTTTAGTGTTTTCCTCATAAAACTGCCATGCAAGAAGTTACTTGAAGGTAAACTGGAGTTTACAGTGCTCTGATACAGCAGAGCATATTCATGCTCTATCTCCATGCTTAAGTGTGAGGTTGATGACCCTGGTGGGAGAAGTCCAAAGTACCTCATGTTTACAGTCTGGTTCCCTGGGCAAAAAGCTTGTACAATAGCTGGTGTCCATACCTGACTGATGCTGCATTTGCAGCTCCCTATGGAAAGACTCCTAGACATTTCTGTCAGTACTGACAAAATGCGGTCTTGGAATTTTCTTTGGAAAATGATGGAACATTCTAGTTCCAGCTAGGATCTATGCCTTTCTCAGACTGCCAGAAGGCAGGTATGACACCACCATCTAGGCAGACTAGAGGCATTGTGAGACTAAACAATTACCACAGTTATATGGAAGCGTTCTGAAAGTCTCAGCTTTGTGCAAAAGATATTACTGGAGGCATCAGAAAAGGCTAGGGACAGAGTGTTGTCACAAACTTGTAACAGCTGATAGGCTTCTGCCCTTCAAGCATGAATGCTGTTCCCCTGCTCTTTAACCACTATCAGGGACATGTTTTCACCAAAGCACTGCTGGAAAGAAGTTTGAACCTACCATCCAAGTCTTCAGCCTTTGTTGTAGCAACATGAACAATTAGAATGAGCTTCAGCTGTACAAATGGGACCTGTCTTGGGGTGTCTCAAGATGGTCTATTATCAATAACTGTGACTAAAATTATTCCCTTTAAGGTGATAATTTACCATTAACACTCATCACAGGAATGACTCCTATGACAGTTAAAAATTGCAATTTGAGAACTTTTATCTTTTTTTTACATCTCTAAATCCGCACCACCCTGACTTAACTTTCTGTTCAACTTTTCACCTTTAACGGGAAAGTGCCCTGACAAGACCCTGCACAGACAACTTAGAAAATGGAAGGATATGGGAGTGCTAAATGCAAACATATATCCTGTTGTGGCACTCTGCACCTCTGCCCTTCAAATACTGCCAGAGAAACACAAGAGAAACCATCAGTAGACAAGGCCATTCAGATACACCCAGGAGAAGGCTCACACTCATACACCCCTCTTCAGTATTCAAGTCAGACCCACGTTTCTCCATTTTGGAAGGTGAAGGCTACGTTCAACCCAAAACAACACCTAACTCCCTCTACCTCTTTGTAAAAAAAGTCCAATGGTTTTTCAGTGTATCTTTGAAGGTGATGGACGTTTCATCCCCAAAGCAAGTTAGAGATGCTGCTGTGCTCTGCCATGCATCCAGCTCATACTCACTGCTGCACACAGGGAGAAGATGAACTTTGTCATTGAGACTACAGTTTAAATTGACTGACAAGACTGATAAAAGCTTAATCAAAATACTACTTTACAAAGGAATTGTCAAGCATGAAAATGAACATGATTCTTTTGTTTCATGCTGGTATAAAGCTGAATCCTTCCCTGAAATCTGTGGACATGTAGCTCTTATGGTAATGGTGCCTATGAAAGCACAGAACCAGTATTTTTCTGGTCTTTGCATTTTGTCTACACTGCACTGATTTTAATCATAAAATTAATTGCTGCTAGAAGAACAAACATAGAATCATAGAATAGTTAGAGTTGGAAAGCACCTGAAGATCACCTAGTTCCACACCCCCTGCCATGGGCAGGGACAACTCCCACTAAACCATGTCACTCAAGGATCTGTCCAACCCAGCCTTGAACACCGCCAGGGATGGAGCATTCACAACTTCCCTCATCAACCATTTCAGTGCCTCACCACCCTTACACTGAAGAATTTTTTCCTCAGATCCAATCTAAACTTTCCCTGTTTAAGTTTGAACCCATTACCCCTTGTCCTATCACTAAAGTCCCTAATGAACAGTCCCTCCCCATCATCCGTATAGGCCCCCTTCAGATACTGGAAGGCTGCTATGAGGTCTCCACGAAGCCTTCTCTTCTCCAGGCTGAACAACCCCAACTTTCTCAGCTTATCTTCATATGGGAGGTGCTCTAATCCTCTGATCATCCTTGTGGCCCTCCTCTGGACTTGTTCCAACAGTTCCATGTCCTTGCTATGTGGAGGACGCCAGAACTGCGCACAATACTCCAAGTGAGGTCTCACGAGAGCAGAGTAGAGGGACAGGATCACCTCTTTTGGCCTGCTGGTCACGCTCCTTTTGATTCAGCCCAGGATATGGTTGGCTTTCCGGGCACAGAACGAGTACGAGGATTGACTAAAACAACATACAGGCTGCATTGTGTTCAGGTCATGTTTTAGCTCTATCTTCTGCATTGACAATCGGTTGGAACAATCCCAGGCACAGCTACAGGTTGGGCAGAGAAGAGATTCAGAACAGTCCTGTTTAGAAGGACTTGGGGTGTTAGTTGATGAGCAAATGAACAGGAGACTACTTCAGTGTGTGCTACAATTTTATTTTTATTCACTTGCTTTTGCTTCTTTTTGAAACCTTGTTTTAGACTCACCTTAATGTCCTCCATATGCTGCCAACAGCTATGTTCAGATGAGAAGCTGATCCTGTGCTGATGGAGCAATCAGGATCATCTAGGTTAAGATCATCAACCCCAGTACTGAAAAATCCAACACTAAACCATGTCACTAAGGGCCTCATCCACATAGTTTCAGAACACTTCCAGGATCGGTAATGCCACCATTTCCCTGGGCACCCACTGAGAGGGTGGTCAATACCTGACCACCCTCTCAGTGAAGAAATTATTCCTAATATCCAATTTAAACCTCCTCTGGTGCAGCTTGAGGCTATCAGCTCTTGCCTTATCACCTGTTACTTGGGAGAAAAGATCAGCCACCTGAAAGTCAGCATAACAATTATGCACATTCAAATAATGTAATGAAAATTATTTGCTTAGCAGGACTGAAATCAGTGTGACTCCATGTTTTCAAAAAAACAGCCTTCAGCCAAGGCAAGGTAAAGAACAGCTTTAGTTCAGTGCAGTGTCCACACTGGAGGTAATGACAGGGGCTGCTATGCTTTGAGAAGTGTCTTGAAATTTTAGCCCTGAAAAAGAGACTAGAGTAGTCCTGTTTTTTTTCACTAAAAATAACTCTATGGACAATCAATTTTGCAGACTTCAGCCTTCCTCTTGGATTTCTCCACCATCTTTTCGGTTGTCTCCCTGCCCATTTCCAAGGCACAGGAACATGGCCTGCTTTTCTCAAAAAAACCCACCTTGCATTGCTTGAGAAGATTCTAATCATTTTTCCCTGCAGTTTTCTTTGAAGCCTTATTTTCACATGGCATCTAGAAGAAATCTGGTCAGTGCTTTCCAGTGCTGATGGGGAACTGTTTTCCATGTGCAGGGACTGAGTTATGAAGGCTTTCTCTAGCCTCTGTACTTGTATACCCAGTGTGCTCACAGCTGGCCCTCTGATCTTCCCTCCTGATTACCAATCAATGAATCACGAGCTTTGATGCTCAGGATCCATACCTGCTTGTATGTATACACTATTCATAGAGCAACAAGGTCCCACTACAGAAAGCAAACAGAAGGTGTCACATTTAATTAACAAGGTACATTATAGGATTTTGCAATGTTAGTGTGTGTTAGTTCAGCTCCTGCTGTTTGCAGTAAAAGAAGGCTTGCTGTGTGAGCAGGAAGTTTTGTGCAGGTGGTTTTACAGAGCTGTCTTTGTGCTTTCTTATATGAAGCTGAAAAAAGAGTTAAATACATTGTCAGGGTTCAGAAGGCATTTTAAGATTGTTCTGCCACTACAACCTTGAGCTCAGAGAGACTTGTTAATGGGATATATTAAACAAGATTGGATTGGACAACTAGGAAGCATTTTCTTTACATAGGGTACACCTTATTTCCAACATTGGAAATGTATCAGCTCAAATTTCTCAACTGCTGACGCACCACAATTCAGCTATAACAGCGTTTTACTTCTTCCTTCCTGTATAAGTTCATTCTTGTTACTGGAAAAGTTCTATGCATCAAGCAGACTATGTATTAGGAGAAAATATTTGCAGAGAGTTAACCTGAGCTGGCGAGACATCAGAGAGAGCACATTTTTCTGTCAAAAAACTTTTTTTTTTCCCAAACACCATATGCCAGATTATTGTTTTTCAGTGCAAGAATGTATTTCATAGAATCATAGCATAGTTAGGGTTGGAAAGGACCTCAAGATCATCTAGTTCCAACCCCCTGCCATGGGCAGGGACACCTCCCACTAAACCATGCCACCCAAGGCTCTGCCGAGCCCAACCTTGAACACCTCCAGGGATGGAGCATTCACAACTTCCCTCAGCAACCCATTCCAGTGCCTCACAACCCTTACAGTAATGAATTTCTTCCTCAGATCCAATCTAAACTTCCTCTGTTTAAATTTGAGCCCATTACCCCTTGTCCTATCACTAAAGTCCCTAATGAACAGTCTCTCCCCACCATCCTTATAGGCCCCCTTCAGATACTGGGAGGATGCTATGAGGTCTACAAGCAGGCTTCTCTTCTTCAGGTTCAACAGCCCAGCTTTATCAGACTATCTTCATACGGAAGGTGCTCCAGTCCCTTGATCATCCTTGTGGCCCTCCTCTGCACTTCTTCCAACAGTTACATGCCCTTCTTATGTTGAGGATACCAGAACTTCACACAGTACTCCAAGTGAGGTCTCACGGGAGCAGAGTAGAGGGGCAGGATCACCTCCTTCGACCTGCTGGTCATGCTCCTTTTGATGCAGCCCAGGATATGGTTGGCTTTCTAGGCTGCAAGTGCACACTGCTGGCTCATGTTCATTTTTTCATCAACCAACACCTCAAGTCCTTCTCCTCAGGGCTGCTCTGAATCACATCTCCACCCAACCTGTAGCTGTACCTGGGATTGCTCTGCCTTAGGTGTAGGACCTTGCACTTGGCATGGTTTAACTTCATGAGGCTGGCATCAGCCCACCTTATAAGTGTGTCAAGGTCCCTCTGAATGGCATTCCTTCCCTCCAGTGTATCAACCGAACCACACAGCTTGGTGTCATCGGCAAACTTACTGAGAGTGCATTCAATCTCACTGTCCATGTCACTGGCAAAGTTGTTGAACAAGGCCGGTCCCATCACCAGTCCCTGAGGGACAGCATTCATTACTGGTCTCCAGCTGGACATTGAGCCATTGACCTCTTTGCATGCGGCCATCCAGCCATTTCGTTACCCACTGAGTGGTTCATCTATCAAATTGATATCTCTGCAGTTTAGAGACAAGCATGTCGTGCTGGACAGTGTCGAATACTTTGCACAAGTCCAGATAAATGATGTCAACTGCCCTGCCTCTATCAATCAATTTCATAGCCACCAAATTGGTCTGTCAGGACTTCCCTTTAGTTAAGCCATGATGGCTGTCACCAAGCACCATCTTTTTTTTTTTTTTTTCTGTGCCTTAGCATGCCTTCCAGGAGAATCTGCTCCAAGATTTTGCGAGATACAGAGGTGACACTGACTGGTCTGTAATTGCCTGGGTCTTCCATTTTCTGCTTCTTAAAATGGGGGTTATATTTCCTTTTTTTTCCAGTTGTCGCACACTTCACCTGATTGCCATAACTATTTGTAGATGCCCTACCTTAACTTGAATTTTAGAGTACTTTCTAATATATTTGTGTTTCTGTGACTGTATAGAGACATGTTATAAGCTCTGTTCCCTTCTTACATGAAAGCTTCACTCCCAAGTTTTCTGGAGTCTCTTCTGGATTTTTAACAAATTCAGGAACAGTCAGTACTCATAAATTGAAACTGATAAAGAAAACAATAATCTACCTAAATCAGAGGTCAATATTCTCTGCCTCTGAAGGACTAGCAGGCAGTTGAAGTTGCACAGTACTTTGCTGGATGGGAAAAGCATAAGAATCAGTTCTACATTGTTTTAATTAAATGGAATTTATGAAGTGGCCTGAAGGACCCTTGAGTGAGTCCTAGTAAAAAAAATCTTATCCACAATTTATCAGCTCCAAATGAGAGCGCAGCTAATCCTTCTAATATAAATATAATAATGGAAAAGGAGCTTCATTAGCTCCATTTCCTGGTAAGGGTCTTCTTTAAGGCTGTGCAGAAAACTTAATACAACCCAATAATTTATGGAGATACTACTTACAGATATGAAGTATTTTCTTAATGAATATCTTAATAAATGCCTGAGTCTGTGGCAGGAAACACTGAAGAGATGTATTTTCCAAGCAGGGAGTCTGCAAGATCTCCCATGCAAATGAAAATACAAGTGAACTGGTAATTAATGTTAACATCAGACACCATGCAGCAGAAACAAAGAGAAGCACAGAAAAGCAGGCAAAGGCAGAATTTCTTCTGTGGAGCATTTCTGCTATCTGAAAGTAATGTAAGGCAGCATAAGCCATTCTTCATACAACCTTATGACAAAGCTCTTCAAGAATTGTTAATGCATGCTACTATACAAAGGTACAAAACCTTCCTAAGGTTAATCAATAACCTATTTAGTAACATATTAGAAGATCTGATCTTGCATTACTATTAAATGTCCCATTTACATTTTAAAGCTATTCAGATAATTTCTTATACTCCAGGATCTTTTAAAAATTACCAGCGGGCATCCATATGACTTCAAAAGTCCCAGTCTGGAAAGCTATGCAAAGATACTTAATTATTTTTTTACTCTTTTATGTGCACACTCAGGAGATTACTGATGTGCCAGCATGATTTGTACTAGCCTTGCTGCCTAAGCAGAACAAACCAGACTGCGGACACGCAGATTTTGTAGTTTCTGGGCATTTCATCATGTGCAGTGCTATGAGAGGTCCTGCAACACTTTTCACCACACTGCAGGTTCTCTAAGGAGTAGCAGGGACTTTGTGTAACATGCTAAGTTGAAAACAAGCAAAAATCCTTGATGGACTCCATAACTTTCATGTCAAATTCACAGTGGAAGGTCTGAGTTTTGATACCAGTACGGTTTGAAAATACATACTCAAATGCAGTATTCTGCTTATTTCATGGTGTTTATCATAATACTGAGATCACTTGCATGAAAATGTAGTATCATAAGCAGTTTTGTGTAATCATATATAACACTGTATCTGTAACAAACAGGGTGGAAAAAGAAATTCAAAATTTAAATGGTGTTTTGTGCAAATGTGTGAAGAGAACATCTCCAATAAACAGTCTTTTTTTAGTTACCTATACTGTTCAAGCTTTAAATAATATTAATAATATTATTAGTCAAATATGGAACAAAGTGTGAGCAGCAAGATAAATCTGCATCAAGCAATACCAAGCAGGAGAAATCATCTTAACAGCCTGCCAAATGTGGCGTGGTGACAGAGCTGCAGGCAGTAGTTAGTAAGAGCAGAAGAAACAAGGCATTGTTTGTGCCCTTCTGCTGGCCAGTATGGAGGCAGGTCAGCCAGCAAAGGGTCTTGGGCTGAGGAGATGTGTGGTGGGACTTGGCTGGCATTAGCCATTTAAAGTTAGGCATATAGCCTATGCTGGTCAACTAGAGTTGGTCTGGGTGGTAAGTGGGCTGTGTCTCATGCAAAGAGAGCTGTCCAAACCAGAAGGTATTATGTGCCTCTCCATCTCGGTGAACAGTGTAAAGAATATGGAAGCTTGCTGAGGCTGGGTGCCTGATTTTTCAGGGCAGCAGGTAGGAAAGAGATACATCACCCCTACCCCACCCCAGGAGCTACACTCAGCTTTGCTGCTGATCTCCAGGGCCAGTAGGCCATTCATTGCTATCTGCTTTGGCTTGGGCATTGGTCATTCTTAAAACACAGATCTAAATACAATTTACATTTTTTTTGTCTGCAAAATTCACTAACAATTTGGTCAAGAAGACTTTTTCAATGGGCAGGTGTTATAATCATCCTTCTCTGCCTCATAATGTGGAGGCTGGGGTCAAATCCATTACCCACTAAAAAGGAGCTCTGAGGAGATGGTGGTGTGAAGAGCAATAACAAACTTTCTGACTCTGGAGCTGAAAGTCCTGACACAAAGCCCATCCACTTCAAAGCAACATATTGTATGGACCTAAGGGACTGACTTGCCGTGAAAACACAGAGCAGATGTTCAAAGAGATGTTCAGCATTTGGCAAGCATTTTACCATTAAGTATAATTAATTTTCACTAAGATAGATTGTATCTTTTATTTCAAAAGAATCTTATGATCAGTTCTCTTTAATTCATATCCACTTATGGTAAAGCAGTCAAGCTAATCACAGAAATCATTTGAAGTAGCTATTTCCATAAACAAGCAATTAGGCACTTTTAAAATGAGTTTTGGATGTGATTTTAATGTAAAATTAGATACAGTCTTCATGTTAATCTTAGCATTAAGCAAAGTGCTATTCACTCTCTGTTTAGATTGGATATAAGGAAGAAATTCTTTACTGTAAGGGTGGTGAGGCACTGGAATGGGTTGCCCAGGGAAGTTGAGAGTGTTCCATTCCTGGCAGTGTTCAAGGCCAGGCTGGACAGAGACTTGGGTGACATGGTTTAATGTGAGGTGTCATTGCCCATGGCAGGGGGTTGAAACTAGGTAATCTTAAGGTCCTTTCCAATTCTAACTATTCTATGATTCTATCCTTCAAAGATTTTACAATTGCAGTGATCAATTATTGTGAAGTGTAATGTAGACACATAAATACTCATCCATTGGGCCAGCAGTGATACAATTTCCAAGATGGAGCTCTTTCCAAAGGGAACTCTTTCATCACTTTTGTGGTATGACCTACACAGATGACCTACTGTGAGGACTCAGCACATCTGACTTCAAATTCAGAACTGATGTCAAGGTTCTGAATCTTTAAAGATGGTCCATTCAATTAAACTTCAGGCTTCCTAGAAAGAGATCTGTAACCTGGATGTGAGTTAACAGCACTTGGGTTGCCTGAAGTGTGATTTGAAGATGTGCAGTGCGTCTCTTTCCAGGGGTACAGCAGGATGCTGTGCTCATCTACCCCATATCCCAGCCCTCTCACCCAGTTTCTTACAGCCCCAGCTGCAGGCAGGATGGCAGGCATAAAACTTACCAGGTTTTATGGGAACAGTGAGGGGATAGGGACAAGTTGGTCTTCCCAGAGGAGGTGTGCAGGCATGCAGCTGCTGCTGGCTTTGGGGAAACAGTGTGGCTGTGGTCTGTGTATGAACTGTGTAGCCCACATGCAAGAAACACTGTGCAAGGGAAGGCAAGAGCAGCTCATCCAGCTGACCATCTGTGGAGACAGCTGCAAAGATGGCTGAACTCTCTTGTGAAGGGCATCTGTAACTACCCAAGCTAAAATACATTTTATAGCCCTAAACCAACTTTTTTATTCCTAAATAAATATGAAATTACAGAGGACTCAAATCAGCTATCTCTTTATGTGCACATTTTTCAAGCTTAAATGACAGTATTGAGATAAAGATGGTGTCATAAAAATAAGAAAACAAATGGAGTAAGGGTAGCACAAATATTTCAGTAAAGGGGCAGGAAACTATCAGTTTTGAGCAATGTCATCAAAATACTTCCTTGCCTTCTTGAACTACTGTCTTCTTTCTCTTGGAAAGGGCAATATAAGAAATCTCTAGTGATTTATTGTGAATGATACAGGCCCATCACCTGCTGTGTTTTCCTATGATGAAGATGATAAGCTATCCTGTTACCATTGTGGTGCCAGCACTTTCAGGGGATTGCTTACTGCTCAGATAAGCAGCACTGAACTTCTTGCTTTTAAAGAAGGCTGCAAGGCAGTTTTTTCCCCAACTGAATACACGCAGATGGTTTTGTGCTGTTAAAAAAAGAATGTGTTTTGTCAGAAAAATGAGCAAGAAGGAATATTATTTCTGCCAAACCATGTATAGAACTGTAATCTTTCTGGTTTTTACCTATAACATTAATTCCGTATAGACCTTATTAGGTAAATAGAGGCTTTTCAATTTTTTTGTTTGTTTAAAACAAAAATTAATTGCCTTGCATATTATTTGTAGGGTTTTTTCAATAAAAAAAATAAACTGCTATTTAAGAAATATTTACCTAAATAAAATTTGTGTTCAACAATATAATCCCTTCTTTCTGCCATATGGCTTTTTTTTTTGCTTACAGCTATTGTCACAGGAGAATCACACACCTTTGATTTTTTGTATATAAACATTTCCTAAAAAACAATATTTGAAACACAATACAAATACCCCTTATAAGCAGAGCTGAGGAACCCTGAATTCTTCACCTCTCAGTATCACAAAGTTTCTATACTTTTTGATTCTTTGCAGCTGTTTTCCAAACTTGTGAGAAACTGTTCTACAGCTTAACAGCACTGAATAATACTAAGCTAAAGCAAGAACAGCTGACAGCTGTGATTTATTCAGCACCTTCATCTTGCATCATGGTCAATGGGAACAAAGGAAATTCGGGAATCTCAGCAAATTCAAATTCCTGAAGAAGAGTAATGTGTTGTCCTATTTAATTTCTCCTGAAAACGTATGTACATAACTCAGTATGTCCTTATTTAATATTAGTTTTGTATTTCACATTGATTCATCTCATGGTAGTTACATATTTTTCATAACACTCAGACATGTAGTACGTCTGACCTGGGATGAAAGCATAGCTGCACTGAAGTAAATAACAATACTCCTTCATTTGTGACATAGAGCATCTTGACCTAGAGACCATTTTTCCCACACCCTATAACTGGTTGAACATAACCCCGCTGCCATGTGTCAGACAGAATTGAGTAGACCAAGCCCAAAGGGCTATCTGGTTCAAGAGATATTTCATGTGCTTTCAGTTTTAGGGGTGTCTGTATGAAACACAACCAGAGAGCCTCCCAGGAGCCAGGCATCTCAGGTCTGCTGTTTTAAAGAGCTCTAAAACATAGTGTTTCCCGAACAACATGGTCTGAGTTGCCACTGTAATACTCTCGGTGCTAGCAGAGAACACCAAACTAAGAGCCAGGGTGCAGAGCCACCACACAGTCACAGCCAGTGGCTCCTTCCATTGATGTCTGCAAAAAATCCCAGGACTGGGCAGCATCCAAGTGTGCAGCTCTGGAGATGTTGGCCAGGGCAGGGGTTTTGTCTTGGGTACTTTGAAAATCTATCAAACACACAAACACTGCAGACAATGCTCCAGGATGAAAGAATCAGTACATCGTGGTTTTGAAGCTAAGGTATTGAGACAAAGAACAAGAAACAAACAAAAATAAACCAATTACAGCCATAAATATTTAAGTTACATGATGGGATATTTCAGAAAAATTTCTTGCAGATTCCTTCCCCAACCTCAACTGCTGCATTGAATTTTTTAATTACTTTAACATGAGGGTGAAGTAGAAACAATTCCAACCTTAGATTTGCTCTTTCTACAGTATTACAAAATGAGTGTAAGTTTGTGAAATACATTCCAAAATACTTTTTGCAATGAAATTTATTTCAATGTGGTCTTGTTTTAGTTTTTTGTTTTGTTTTGTTTTTTGTTTTGTTTTGTTTTTTGTTTTGTTTTGTTGTGTTTTTTTTTTGTTGGTTTTTTTTTTTGTCACAGAACCACCTAATTAGAATCATAGAATCATAGAATAGTTAGGGTTGGAAAGGACCTTAAGATTATCAAATTTCAGCCCCCCTGCCATGGGCAGGGACACCTCCCACTAAGCCATGTCACCCAAGGCTCTGCCCAGCCCAGCCTTGAACATTGCCAGGGATGGAGCATTCACAGTTTCCCTGGGCAACCATTCCAGTGCCTCACCACCCTCACACAAAAGAATTTCTTCCTCAGATCCAATCTAAACTTCCTCTCTGTAAGTTTGAACTCATTACCCTTTGTCCTATCACTACAGTCCCTAATGAACAGTCCCTCCCCACCATCCCTATAGCCCCCCTTTCAGATACTGGAAGGCTGCTATGAGGTCTCCATGCAGCCTTTTCTTCTCCGGGCTGAACAACCCCAATTTTCTCAGCCTGTCTTTACACGAGAGGTGTTTCAGTCTCCTGATCATCCTTGTGGCCCTCCTCTGGACTTGTTCCAACAGTTCCATGTCCTTTTTATATTGAGGACACCAGAACTGCACACAATACTCCAAGAGAGGTCTCATGAGAGCAGAGTAGAGGGGCAGTATCACCTCCTTCGACCTGCTGGTCATGCTCCTTTTGATGCAGCCCAGGATACGGTTGGCTTTCTAGGCTTTGACTGGATACTGCTGGCTCATGTTCATTTTTTCATCAACCAACACCTCAAGTCCTTCTCCTCAGGGTTGCTCTGAATCACATCTCAGCCCAACCTGTAGCTGTGCCTGGGATTGCTCTAATCCAGGTGTAGGACCTTGCAGTTGTCATGGTTTAATTTCATAAAGTTGTCATCAGCCCACTTCACAAGTGTGTCAAGGTCCCTCTGAATGATATTCCTTCCCTCCAGTGTATCAACCGAACCACACAGCTTTGTGTCATTGGCAAACTTACTGAGAGCACATTCAATCTCACTGTCCATGTCACCAACAAAGATGTTGAACAAGACTGGTCCCAACACCAACCCCTGAGGGATGCCACTAATTACAGGTCTCCAGCTGGAAATATCTTAGAGATATTAAATGGAGAGGCAGGGATCTGACTAAGATGAAGAATGTTAATGAAAATTTACATCTCATCTGAAAGAGCTTGGTCTAATTTGCTAAAAATTAAAAGAAGTTGTAGGTATCTTAGATTCTGATGAAAGGACTATGTTTTGCATGGAACACCCCAAGAATATTTGACTATCAGCTCTGAAAGTAGAAAGAGAAATTATACTAGGCAAATTAAGCTACTGTGAGCTGAAACCATCTTTTCTGCCCTTGGAAAAGTTGCTAGTTCTGTTAGGAAGTAAAGAGTAAAATCAATAATGCTCATTTAATTCCTTGGTGCTGTATCTGCATTCCTTTTCTATCTTCAAAGCAGCATCTTACTCAGGGTGGCAGGGTCTGTATCAGCTTAGCCCTGAGGGAGTCAGAGCAATGCACTTTTCCCCACATTCATGATTTTCTTACATTATAGTTGTGCTTTCCCCTTTCCCTCAGAAACAAAACTTCAGGAACTACTGGAGCCTCTGTAGAGCAACAGTAATCTGCTGTTCATTACTGAACAAGAGGACACAGATGGTGTGGCTCCTGCTGAGTTTTGTAATTCTTGCTTGCCTTCAATTAAATTTTTACAGTGCTGAAGAAAATATTTAGTAAAAACATCTTAGGCCAGATAAATGTTTCTTATTTTAAAATTTCACAAACAGCTCGAAATATGACCAAATTCTCTGAAATGGTCACAGATTCGGCTTCTGGTATGGTATGTGGCTTCATGTTAATGATCAAGGAAAGCAGTATTCTGCTGACAATTTTAGTAAACGAGGACCTCAGGCCGGTAAATTGAAATCAATGCCATAACTACAGCCAGCTAAGCAAGGGAATTCACCCATCACATTATTTTTCAGGCTGATTGGGGCATGGGGGTACTCACGACTGTAGGAGGGAGTGACAGATGTGGGGGTGCCCAGGAACAGAGGGGAACACAGTGCAGGATTTCTCTTAGCAGGGTGGTGGGGCCACATGCTGAACTCATGTATCTGTGTGTTGAGCCTAATCTGGAGGGCACTGCTCTCAAAGGTAAAATCAATTAAAGTGTTCAGAGCTCTGCTTTTGACATTGCAGCCCTTCAGCAGTCTCTGGAGACAGGAGCTCCCACCAGCATCCCTGAGCAGCCACAGATGCAGGGCTGAGTGCTTTTACAATGCACGAAAGGCTTTTTCTACATTCACAGAACAAGTCCAACAGAAAGTTTTACCTGTTTTCATTTTTCTTTTACCATGGAAAGGAAAAGGATCATCATCAAAGAGGATGAGGGCCATTAAAAACTCAATATTCTGCTACAGTGATTGGTTTATGGCCTCATTTTGCGGCAGCTTTATCACATGTATGGCTTCATTGCCTGTCCTGTAGTCCATGCACTTTGAGAGCTTATCTTCAGGACACGGTGCTTCTGCTTCCAGAATAGCTGTCACCTGGCACAGGAACTGCTTTGGAGTGAAAATTACGGAAGACCTGATTCTCCAAGTTGTTAGCCAGTTCTGGAGCTATGTGGGAAACTGGAAGGAACAAACCTGTGTGTTGGAGATCAGACCTTGCATCGCTGTTAGCTTTTACTGAAAAACTAGTGTTTCACAAAGCACTACTGCATGAAAAATAGTGGTCCTTAATTTTCTGTTAATTGCCTGCCCTTAGCCAAACCCAAATAAAATTTTGTAATACCCCTTAGGTGATGAGACATGCACTACATCACAATTTGAAGATAGGAAGAGCAAAATAGTAATGCTTAGAAAATACCCTGCTGTCTCCTGCAAGGCAAGGCAAAAGGTCACACATTTGAAAACTGTAAACATATTCCAACACACATTTATTCACATTACTGCTTTCACATTGATGTGGTGCAAGATACTGCTCATTTCAGATGAGGCCACCAACATGCCCCAGTAAACTCTTGATATCTTTTATGCCATGAATTAATACTGTACTCAGAACATTAATAAATACTTGAAAAGTCTGCAGATGACCTACATTGAATTCCTTTGTAAAAGTATTTACCTTATTTAAATGTATTTATTTTGATGTCAAAATATATTATATCATGAACTTCTGGATGCAATTTTTCTGACAAATTCGTGCACCTGGTATGGTCTTTGTCACTGCTGCTGTAAGTCTGCCTGAGTTTGGGATTGAGCATAAAGTGATGAAGAACTCGCTGAACCAAACTAGATTTGATCTTCAGGTGCTCACTTTCCTCTCATTTAAAGCAGTGTATCTTGAAGCAGCACAGCACTTCCAAGGGAGGTCCTGTAGGCTGGTGCTGGGTGACCTGCTGCTCTGGAGACGCCACAGTCCAAGATGATATGTTGGATGTTTCAACCTTAGCAGAGGATGAAATGTTGAATGCTTCAAGCTCCTCTTCAAGTCTGTACACGTCAGACTTCCTTGTGTGCATGTGTGCATGTGTGTGTGCATGCATACATGTGTCTGCTACTCACCATCCCCACAAGATAAAACCAAACAGCTAATGCTAAGTACATGATGCGGTCATCCCTGACTGTGCCCTTTAGACAAAGCCTTCATGGCAGACATGGTTGCCATTGATGAGGCTGAAAGTAGCCAAGGAATGGTTGGTGCTCTTGAGGGAGGTCATTCGTGTGGTGCTCCTGGCCATGCTCTGGGACCGGATGAGGAGGCGAGCTCTGCAGCAGAGCAACTGGTTGTTGAACTGTTTCCGGAAGCTCTTGCTGAGCAAGTAGAGAGCAAATGGGTTGACACAAGAGTTAGTGAATGCCAGGATCCGAGCGCAGATGCTGGAAATGAAATGCAGCATTGAGGTGTCTACCTCTGAGTAGTGGTATGACCGGTATAAATAGATGATGTGAGTAGGAAGCCAGCAGAAAGCAAAGAGGCACACAAAGACCAGTACGGTCCTGGCCAGACGCTTACGGGATTCAATCTGGAAGAAGAAAGAGAAATGCAGATCAGCAGCTATTCCTAGCTCAGACTAGTAGCTAACTATTTTTGCCAGTGCTGTAGCTTTGGAGTTAGAGCACAGCAGGCAGAACAGCCAGAGCAGGACAGCCTCGTCTGCAGATGAACACACAGTCAAGAACCCTTCTTGTCTCACCTCAATCCCTTGCCCTAAAACCAAATAATTCTGAAAAAGTACTACATGAGAAGTACATTTCCTTTCCTGATTAGAGATAAAATTCCAGTGGCTTGTGTCTTTGTAAAATCCCAGCTCCAGCAACTAAAGTATGGACATATCCTGCCATCTCACACTTCTACTCATTTGATGCCAGTGTCAGCAATAGCTGCCCAGAGCCTAGAGGGGGATCACAGGAAAGCACCTGAAGAGCTGCACAAACGAATTTCAGCCACTCCACCCACAAGCTTACTTCATTGGGGGCCCAACCTAAATGCCTTATTTAAATGCATGGGGAATAAACAAAAAGAGTTAGAGACATGCACATGCCTGCAGAGCTATGGTCTCACTTGCATCACAAACACATGGTCTTCCCTGACAAGTGCTCCAGCCCCACTGCCCAAGTCATAGAAGGAAAAGTCACCTACTGGGAGAAGGAAAAACCTCCCACTATAGGAGAAGATAAGGTTCAAAACCATAAATCTGAAGGCAAACAACTCCATGGGGCGTTATAAGAATCATCTGTAGGCCTTGAGGGTTGATAGAGGTGAATGAAGTGGCTAAACCACTAGCCATACTATTTGAGAAGTCAGCATTGAAGTGCAAGTGCTGCTACTGAAAAGAGGAAATATAACCCCCATTTTTAAAAAGGGGAAAAAAGAAGACACAGAGAACTGTAGGACAGTCTCATCTCGGTGTCTGCTAAGGTCATGGAGCAGATCTCACTGGAAAATATGTTAAGGCACATGGACAATAAGGAGGTGACTGGCGACAGCCAATAAGTCGCAAATAAAAGCAAATAATGCTTGACAGATTTGCTGATCTTCTACAACAAGGTTATGCCTTTGACAGATAAAGGCAGAGCAATTCATGTCATGTACCTGGACTTGTGCAAGGAGTTTGACAGAGTCGCACATGACATCCTTGTCTCTAAACTGGTCAGACCCTATTTTGACCACTCAGTGGACAAGGAATTGTCTGGATGGCTGTACTCAATTGGCTGGATGGCTGTATTCAATTGGCTGAATAGCTGTACTCAGAGAATTGTGGGCAATGGCTCAATGTCCAAGTGGAAACCAGTGATGAGTAACACTCCTCAGGGGTCAATATTGAGACCGGCACTGCTCAAATTCTGTCTCAACCACATGGACAGTGGGATTGAGTGCACCCTCAGTAAGTCTGCTAATTAGATCAAGCTGTGTGATGCAGTCAACATGCTGGAGGGAAGGGATGCCATCCAGAGGGACTTTGACATGCTTAAGAGGTGGGCTGATGACAACCTCATGGAGTTCAACAAGGTCAGGTGCAAGGTCATGCACATGGGTTGGTGAATCCCAAGCACAAGTACAGGCTGAGTGAGGAATGGATTAAGAGCACCCCTGAGGAGGAAGACTATAGGATGTTGGTTGATGAGAAGCTCAAGATGACTCAGCAATGTGTGCTTGCAGCCCAGAAAGTCAACCATACCCTGTGATGTATCAGAAGGAGTGCGAGCAGCAGGTTAAAGGAGGGGATCCTCCCCCTCTCCTCTGTTCTTGTGAGACCTCACCTAGAGTAGTGTGTCCAACATAAGAAGCATGTGGACCTGTTGGTAAAAGTCCAGAGGAGGCCATGAAGATGATCAGAAGGCTGGAACATCTCTCCTATTAAGACACACTGAGACAGTTGGGGTTGTTCAGCCTGCTGAAGAAAAGACTCCAGGGTGACCTTAAAGCAGCCTTCCAGAGCCTAAAGGAACCTACAAGAAATCTGGAGAGGGACTTTTTATAGTGACATGTAGGGATAGGACAAGTGTGGATAGTTTTAAACTGCAAGAAAGTAGATTTACATTAGATATTAGGAAGAAGTTCCTCATTATGAGGGTGGTGAGATATTGGAAAAGGTTGCTTAGGGAAGTTGTGGCTGCCTCATCCCTGGCAGTGGTTCAAGGCCATGTTGAATGGGGCTTTGAGCAACCCAGTCTAATGGAAGGCGTTCCTGCCCATGGCAGAGGGGTTGGAACTGAATAATCTTTCAGGTGCCTTCCAACTGATACATTCTAGGATGCTGTGATCTGCATTAGTTATCCACATAAAATACTGACATATGTAATTTTTATGTATTATTACTATTATTGTTATCAATTATGGTTGAGGGTTCTGTGATCTTTCACAGATGCCAGAGGCAGGACTTTCTGCCTTGGGACTGTGTGGTGTATGTACACAAGACTGCTGCCAACAGCTCATGGCCCTGAGAGACCAAATACAGCACTTGGAGGCTGAAGGAGCCAGAGAAATGGAAAGAAGAAATTCTGTACTTGGAGAAACACAGAAGCAGTGGCGATTTGCACACCTCAGCAGAGATAGCTGGGGCCATGAGAAGACAAATGTAGGTGGTGAATAGATGGATGACTACCCCTCTTAGCATAATTTGAGCTTTTTCAGGGAAAGGTGCTTTTACAATGTCAGCTAGCATACAGTATAACCTTCACATAGACAAGCCACACTTTTGTTTTACTTATGTGTACAGGCTTGGAGTCAATCCAAAGGTATTGCTCAACAAAGGGGATCTGAGGTAACCAGTACCTTGTCCTCTGTCCACCATTGTTGCATGCTAAAATAACAGTGCCACTGAAAAGCACATCTTTCTTCCTAATGAATGCAAGAGCAGTGGCAGAGGTTGCCCAAAAGGAGAGGACAGGCAGAGCTGTCTAGAAAGACCTGATAAAATACACTGCTGCCTGGAAGAGGTTGTGTAGCCATATGTTTGCAGGCATGGAAAGTGCAACACCAGTGACGTTTTTGGGTTTCATAATGCTCTTGCCTCTGGTAATCTCTGCACCTCTTCCCAGGAACTCCAAGGGAATTGGTTACATCCCATTTCCTGCATTTGATTAGAACCTGAATGGACTGAAACTGCCCCTAAACCCAGCCTTGCTGCCCTTGCTTCTGCCCTGGTGCAGCTGCAGTGCCTGGGCG
Organism: Forpus xanthops; assembly: GCA_032466535.1. Taxonomy (NCBI): domain Eukaryota; kingdom Metazoa; phylum Chordata; class Aves; order Psittaciformes; family Psittacidae; genus Forpus; species Forpus xanthops. The sequence goes on along the minus strand of JASSUY010031944.1, from coordinate 21,193 downwards.
GGTGCCTGGCCAGGCCCCTGGGACAACTCCCCATCCTCACTCCCCTTCCAATCTGCATGCGTTAATTAGAAGCTAAGCATTTTACACAGGCTGATCTTTCCTCAGGACAGTTGCAAGCAGGGAATAGGCAGGAGAGACCTGACTAGCCCATTTTGACTTTATTTTGTGCCCCTTTAATAGCACTGACTGAAAATCAGACATTGAGCTTAGGAAGGATTGACATGTACCAGATGATAATATCTCTAGAGAATGGCCTGAAAATTAAATCTTTTGAGAAAGGGTTCTCCTTAGCTGAACCATATATTCTCTTTAAATGTATCCTTAATTTGATATAGGGCCATTGAGGCCACATCTGCACTATAAAGAAAGGAAGCAGCACAATAGAGAAATAAATACCAGTTATCTCTGAGACCTGTAGCTCCTAAATGCACCGCAGGATAGGAATGATGGACTGACAGTACTAGACTGGAGCCTGGCCTTTTGTTTTTTTTAGAGCTCTCTCCCCAAAACCAAAGGGGGAAAGGGAGCTTTTACTACTCACTTTATTGTCACTAATCAAAACTAAACAAAAGGGAGAAAGTGTTACACACATTCAGTAGGGAAAAAGGATAAGGATTTCTGGGATCAGACATCATTTAATGGGAAGAAAACACAACTTTCCAGGCCTGCTGTTTCACCTTAGCACCTGAAGGTTGTGTGAGATGATAGCAATAGGTCATCCTAAGGTGGAGATGTCAGCTGGGTGCAATTATATAAATAATTATTCAGATGAAGAATGGCTTGTGTCAGTTTAGCTTAGGCTGAAGCACACCTCAGTTGAAAGGAAGAGATAAGGTAAATAAGGTAAATAAGTTTTTTAGAAAAAAATTACCATGCTGTTGCTTTCTTACTTGGACAGCCTAAGGCTGAGATGCATTCACATTTAAGCATTGACCTGAATACCCAGTTGCTCATACAGAAATTGGATTTCCCTCTGGAGATTTTAATTTTTCTCTGCAGTTGCATAGAACAGGAGCAATCAAGAGGAAGCACTCATCAGCAGAAAGGCTGGAGTTAAGCTAGCCAAATCCTGGCTAATTCCTTTCACTTGGTTCAGGACTTGCACATTTTCAGCCACACATCTTCAACCGTGGCATGAAACCCATTTGAAATACATGGGTCCCAGCTGAGGAATGCCAATTGCAAGCTCTGCAGTGGGATGGCTTGGGAAGTTTTATAAAAAAGACCCCACTCGTGAATGACAGTAACAGAAGTAACTGCTTTCAAAGGTATAGCAGGATGGTAAAAAGATGGCATTACTCCAGAGCAAATGGCCTATGTATATGAATCAAAGACTAGGGTGAAACCTGAGGCTACCAGTTATTGGCCCAGAAGACTAACCAGTCTGGCTTGTAACAGAGAGCATATAATAGGTGGGTAGGTTATTCTATCCAACACCACTCCCCTCCAGAGGCCCTAAAAATATGAGGCACTTTTTAAAAGACAATTATAATGACCAGCTGGTTTAAAGGAAGAAGCCAGGACTCTTCTCTTTTCCTGAGATTGCACACCTCAAAAATCAAACCATCCACAAGGCAGGTAACTTCAGTGCATCTGAGGACCCTCCACTATCCTGCTCCCACCACTGTCCTCCTATGATCTCCACTTCCTCAGTCCCTCTCTAGTCTGCACTGGTTTCTCAACATGGCACAGCACCAGTTGATGAGATCTGGAGCCAAGGTGAATGCAGCAGACACTGCTGCTGTTGTGGAGCAGTCACACACTTCCCTGACTCACCAGGGCTAGTGGCCAGGACAGGACCCTTGGAGAAGGGGCTTCCCCTACCTTCACTCCCCCACTGCTGTATCCCATTCACTTTTCAGTTCAGAATATTGAATTACAGAGCCAGCTTTTCCCTCTGTGTGAAGAGGTTCTGCTTCACAGCACAAGGCTTTATCTAAGGTCCTCTCTCTAACAAAGCAACTTTGAGAAGGTTTGATCTTCTGTTGTGTCACCCATCAGGTTCAATCTCCAGGCATTGTACCCAGCTCTGCATCATTCCCTGCATCCTAGACAATACCTTCCCAGGCTTTGGCATGGGTCTCTTCCTGTGTTTGCCATGGTAACCACCCTGCCAAAGCCTCTGAACTTAGAAACTGGAGAAGCTGCTTTAACTGTTTTAGTCCTGTGTCATGTCTTGTTTCAACCATTTTAATTCTTTTCCCCCACCTAATCAGATACAGTCTATCCCAGTATAAATTTCCCTGCATTCCCTCTTTACTCCCAGATTCAGAGGAAATGCGGATTTTTGAAGAAAGTTAAGTACCTGTTTCCTCACATGCATGTTCCCTTCCACAGGGATGTTGTAAGCGCTCCGGATTAAATTCTTAGCAATGAAATAATAATATACTGAAATGACAGATAGAGGAATGATATAAAAGATGAGAAATGATGCCATTGAGTGAATTTTGGGATGCAGCCCATCTGAATGTGGGTAAGGAGCACAGCTGATGAAGGTTTTATTAGTCCCTTTGTCATGGAAAGGGTGCAGATCTGAAAACACTGCTTCAGGGATGGCAAGCAACATGGATACAATCCAGATTATGGCAGCTCTCACACAAATCTTCATCAGCGCATGGGATGCTTGGATCTTCATTGGCCTTACTATAGCTTTATACCTAAAAAAATAAAAAAAATAAAAAAAAAGTATTAGTCTCAACACTCAGGCATTGTATTCTTGCTTCTTCCTTCCATTTAGGAAAACAAACAAAACAAAAGAAACAAAATCCTTTTTTACTCAAGACAGTGAAGCTTTCTGGTGTTTTAAATGTTGATGGTTTCAATAGATATCTCATTTTAAAGCAGAGCCACATATCATGGGTCCAATCAGTTTCATGTGTATAAATTCTGAGTTCATTAAATTTATAATTGACTGAACAAAGCACAGTGCTGCCTGACATTAATATGTATGTGTTCAAATAGTATTAAGAGAGGAAGTGCAATCACAAACCAGAAATATATAGCAGTTTACACCTCTTCACAGAATGGCGTAGAAGGAAAGTAGATTGAGATTTTTCACACATTTCATTTTGAGCTGGGAGTACACTTGCTTCCTGTAAGCCAAATCTTACATTTTCTCAAACTGAAAAATGCATGTTTGTATTTTAAATTGCTATTTGGTGGTGTAGTTGGCAATTGAGAGCTGTCCATAACAAAATGCACTCCAGCTAAGTAGACACATCTGGTAACTGACTTTTTTGAGGGAAAAAATATTGTTATTTTCTATACTAGATATGTAGAAGACATTTCTTGATTTGCAGTTTTCTCTTTCATTATTTCAGCCTTTCAGAAAATTGTACTTTAGAATCCAAGAAAATGAAAGAATCAAACTTGTTTGAAGCTAATGTGTGAAATGAGAGGACTATAAAACAGAAAAGATTCCTGTTTGCTGGAGCCCTACGCTGGCAGGAGCCTACTCTCCAAGTGAAACACAATTCACAAATGCCTTTAAGGAATACAGCAGAGGGAAAAATATAATTTGGAAGGAATATTTACGGGTTTCATAAATTAGTATTTAGGGTTATTATCATAACAATTACAATGTGTGGTTTCTTTCAGGATCATGCTGTGCATCACCCATTTGGTTCCCCCTCGGTCACTGTCAGCTTCCTGGGGACTGATGGGTGCCTGGGTCCTAAGCTGTCCCAGCCCACTTTTGTCATGGCAGTTACTTTCCTATGTGTCTGTTCTGGAGTCCATTTCTAAGCTCTTATCAGAATCCTTGTTCTTTCAGCCAAATTTGGCACTGTGATAGGAGCATAGGTAGTGAGCATAACAACTGCCTGAATCCAGGCAGCATGCAGCAGGGTCCATCTCCCTGGCAGCCCAAGCCAATGTTCTGGGATATTCGGTGTGCATGATTGATTCCCCACATACTATAGCCTACATTATCATAAAGCTCAGCATTTGAGAGAGGAATCTATCAGTCCTGCACTATTTTAATTGGGTAATTGCCTTATTTGCAGGATAAGCATGTATTCAACTTCTAATTATAAGCAATAATCTGCTCAGCATATCTACTCATTCCGTCTATGTATGTATACATGTGTGTGTCTACATCCCTGTCTGTGTATTTTATATGCATGCACATATTTATATATGTATATTTGATACATACTCATGTATATACATGCACAAGTAAGTACATATATAGATTTAAATTTATTTACATTTATTTTTATAAAGATATACCTGGACACCTCAGCATTTGCAGATGTGGGTTTCATACAGGTTTCTTGCATAGGTGATTGCTCCTTTAATGGACTGCAAACACCTTCCTCAGTAGTTTTCTGTTTCAGCATTTACTCCTCAAGCCCTACAGCTCCCCTTTATTCTAGCTGTGCAGCTGCAGCAGCCAGACACAGTAGTTTAAGGCATGCTTAGCACCTCTAAGTTGCGCTCTCAAACTGGGGATTCAGTGGTGTCGTACTACAAAGCACAATCTTCTGGTGAAGATCATAATCTCAGGTGAAGAAAATCATAGCACTTAAACAAATATGATGTTATGACTACTGCAGTAATAAAATGGAAGAACTAGGCAAATTACTAAAATAGTGTACTGAAATAGCTTAATTTATAGCCTGATTCACCAGATAGAGAGTATTCACAGGAACAATAGCTAACTGAACATCTTCAGTAAGCCCTAAGGAAGATAAATTAAAAAAAGAAATTAATCACATATCAATGTATTCATAAATTTATTTAATTCAAAGGTATTACTGCAGGAGTTTTTTGCATGCTTATCAACATGCTATGTTGGCATAATTATTTCAGGGATACCCTGGAGGGAAGGTGGGACCTTGATACACCTGTGAGGTGGGCTGATGCCAACCTGATGAAGTTTAACCATGACAAGTGCAAGGCCCTACACCTGAGTTGCGGCAATCCCAGGCACAGCTACAGGCTGGGCAGAGAAGAGATTCAGAGCAGCCCTGAGGAGAAGGACTTGAGGTGTTGGTTGATGAAAAAATGAACATGAGCCATCTTCAGTGCACTCGCAGCCTAGAAAGCCAACCGTAAGTCTAAGTGATGATCAGGGGACTGGAGCACCTCCCCTATGAAGATAGGCTGAGAAAGTTGGGGCAGTTCAGCCTGGAGAAGAGAAGGCTGTGTGGAGACTTCATAGCAGCCTTCCTGTATCTAAAGAGGGCCTATAAGGATGCTGGGCAAGGATTGTTCATTAGGGACTGTAGTGATGCAACAAGAGGTAACAAGTTCAAACTTTGTCATGGGTTCAGCAGCAGCCATCATTTTTCTTTACGTAGTAGCTGGTGCAGCACTGTGCTTTGGATTTTTGGCCTGGGAGCAGTGCTGATAACACCAGTGTTTATAGTTATGGCTTGGAGTGTTTAGGCTGGCCAAGGACTTTCTGAGTTTCATACTGTGCCAGGGAGGAGGGGAGCCGGGAAGAAGCCGGGTGGAAGGAGAGACAGAGCACCTGACCCAAACTGACCAAAGAGGTATTCCATACCACAACACATCATGTCCGGGAGGGAAAGACGGAGGAGGGCAGAGACCGGAAAAGATGGTGGTGCAAGGGGGGTGTGCACGGCATGGGCGGGATTTGGTATGAGGTGATGGGGTGCACTGTGTAGTAGAGCTTGGTATGAGGTGACGGGGGGGCACTGCGTGGGGTGGCTAGGTATCAGGTGAAGATCTGTTGTATTCTTTTTTTCCTTGTATTTTCTCTTGTATCATTTGTGGTGGTAGCAGTAGTGATTTATGTTATACCTTAGTTACTAAACTGTTCTTATCTCAACCTGTGGGAGTTGCATTCTTTTGATTCTCCTTCCCATTTCCCCAGAACTGGGGAAGAAAGAGGGGGAAGTGAGTGAGCAAGTGATTGCGTGAGTTTGAAAGCCTCAAACCACGACAAACTTAAACAGGGAAAGTTTAGATTGGATCTGAGGAAGAAATTCTTTACTGTGAGGGTGCTGAGGCACGGGAATGTGTTGCTGAGGGAAGTTGTGGATGCTCCATCCATGGTGGTGTTCAAGGCTGGGTTGGACAGAGCCTTGGGTGGCATGGTTTAGTGGGAGGTATCACTGCCTATGTCAGGGGGGTTGAAACCTGGTGGTCTTAAGGTTCTTTCCAACCCTAACTATTCAATGATTCTATGATTATGTGTCCTACAACAAAGGCCAAAACTTTGAAAGAAAAAAGTGCCTTCTGAAGATTCAATTGAATAAAAAATTATACAGTCAAGAACTTGTGTCTACTCCAATTTCTCTCCAATTGTTAAACAACACAGATGAAAATGACTGGGTTGCCAATCCAATTGGAAATATCGAAGAGATGCTGACCTTTACTACAGGTCAGTCTTTGAACTTCTCTGTTCCCACTGTGCTTGTGAAGCAGCAACCTGACTTGTGCACAGCAGCTCCTGAAGACCTTCTGGCCAGGATGGATACCAGTGATTTCTGTGTCACACAGCCTCATTCAAAGAAGCCCACATGAAGAAATTACACCAGGGCTGTTTTAAGTGTAATTAATGTAATGACAGTTCATGAGGCACTGGTAGGATTCACCCTATAGGGTAATTCTCCCCTACACCAAATTCAGTGTCTCTGTTGTTATCTCTCTTCTCCAGGTCAGTCTCCAGGCCGCCAAGAGAGCCTGGGGAGAGGATTGCTTCAAACCAGAATGCCAGAATTCAATAATATATAATACCTGATAAGTTCCTAACATAACCCCCAAAATTCATTGGGGTTGAGTAGGAGCCCATGGAGTACACAGCTCTCCATTGAATACTGGAAAATATTTTATACAGGTCTCTTAGGATCTCAATCTTGTTCATTGAATAATTCTTTCTCATGACCAAAACTATTGAAATGACCATAAACCACTAAAATGTGACACACACCTAAGGTTTTCCTGTGGTAAATACTTTTCCCACCAAGGTTAATATGCCAGGGAAACTGCAAAACTGTCATTATCCTTGTGTTAATAATAGTGTAGCAATAGCACTACCTAATGTACTCTAAAACTTTACTATGCAAACAGTGGTTAATACCAAGCACTTAGGCCCAAAGCTGCAACTTGAAATATAAACAGTGAAGTAGCTTTAGCATGAAAAAGACAGTTACAGATGTACTTTCCAAGAACACAGTTCAAATTAAGGCCCCAAACTGATATAAAATTTTCCTAGATGCAGCTTCTCTGCTCATGCAAAATATTTTAACAATCTTTGTGTTACTCTGCTTAACCAAGAAAATACACACCAGCTAAAGTTTAAACAGCCTTTGCCTTCAAAACCATATTGCCTACATGTTCCTAAGCACAGAGGTAGCAAGAGTTTCAAATTTGCTCTCACATCAGGGAAGAAGACATTGTCCCAAAGGCTGCTGCCTCATTGCATTCCTCGTGGTTTTTTTCTTGTCATCTTCAGCCACTTATTTGTGCCTACTACAACAGCCACAAAAATTAAATTAAAACAACTAAAGCATGTAAGGAAAATCAGACATTTCCCTTGGATTTTAAATTAATTTAGCTCCTTATGTATTACTGCCTATTTGGTTTTTTTTTAGGGATGTAACTTTACGCTCTGCGGGAAAGCTGGTGCTGTAGTCAGCCTTCACTTACTTTCCTCTTTTATGATTGCTGTGCCCCCTTCCCTTATGTCAGCAATTAAAACTAATGTAATGGCCCATATGACAGCCTTCACTGTATATCTTGTAGATATGGGTTGCAAAACCAGGCAGGCTTAAGCTGGGAAATGCCACCTTCTGCAGTGTCTTAATGAGTGGTAGGTCAGCAGATATTTCAGCCAAAATAATTTGTGTCCTCCGTAATAACTGCAGTTGCTGACGGTGGCAATGGGAAAGAAATATCCCTCCCTAGTGGCAGTGAATGCAGCTGCACATACAGGTAGGTGGCTATCAAAGATGTTCCTCCTGTCTGAATATGACACCAAATATTGTATGGCAGCTATGTGCCAGCCACTATATTCCCCTCATCTATTGAATCTGACTTAAAAAGATACATTAAGTTGCTTTCATAACTCTCTCTTCCTTACTTTTTCAGCAGTAAGAGTGCAGCAAAAGAAAATGGCTGAAAGAGGCTCTGCCACAGAGTAGAATCATAGAATCATAGAATAGTTAGGGTTGGACCTTAAGATTGTCTAGTTCCAACTCCCCTGCCGGGGGCAGGGACACCTCCCACTTCCCTTTTTTGTCACAGTCCTTCTAAGCACACTTACATTCCTGCTGCTGAACCTCACACTTGCAAGAAATACAAAAAGGGAAAAAAATCCTCTCTATCCTTCCTGCAGGGAAATGGGACATTGTTCCTCCAAAATGACTTTGCAGGAGGACTTTAGTTTCAAGGGAAGTTTCCTCCAAATAATATCATCCTTTCCTATGTCCTACACTGTTTGCATAAAAAGATCCTGGGCCTCACTCCTGAATTTATATAATGGTTGGAAAAGACAAGTGCTCTAGAACCTGCTCAAATGAAATTTCAGAAGGCTTGCCTGCCCTTGCTTCATTACCAGCCTCACTGTTTAGACTGCATGAGGCTGGTGGAAAGATTTGCCACATCGCTGCTTTCTGGTTTTCTCTCTGATGTGAGAAATCCACTTGCAAACTCTTGAATCTGTTTGAACCGAACTCAATTTTGAAAATTTGGACTAATGTGAACCTGAAATTGAAAAAAAAAAAAAAAAAAGTAAAAAAAGTAGGGATTAGTTGGAATGAACTGATGCCTTACAAAAATAGTCATGTAAATTTCTTGAAGTGAAAACTCTGAGTTCTTCCTAGCTCTGGAAAATGAATTCCTGAAATTGCCATGACTTCCTGCTGTAATGATGTATGAACTGCCTCTCAGTCAGCACATCCCCACATTTCATCTGTTCCCACCTGTAACCAAAAGAGGGATAAAAGATGTGCAATTCACACTTCCTCAGATCCCCAGTCGTTCCCATTTGTAAGCTTAATGCATGCACATTGATCTGATCTTGGCCGGTGAACAGACCGAACAAAAATCTTCCCGTTAGAACTTTGTAATTATGTTCTACTAGTAGAATTGAGCCCTGGACTGGCTCAATTGCCATGCAAAAACAGCCTCAAGCAACAGAAATAAAGTTGATGCTGTGCAAAAACTACATAAATGAAGCATGTGGGGCCTTGTTGAGTGTGTAGCTCCATGTGGAAAGCAAAGAAAAAGTCTTGCTAAATATCTGAAGACATTTATGAGAAATACAATGTCTCAAACTTTCCTTATTGTTTCCACTATGAATGTCATGAATATTTATAGCTCTGAAGACAATTCAGTAAATCCAGAAAATTGCTAGACTGTCTAACCCATCAACATGTTCTGACAATCTATTCTGGGTCTATCTGCTTTCTGCATACTTACTTAAGATTATCATTATTATGTGTGATTCTTGGGTGAACATCTGTTATTAAAATCTTTACTTTAGTAAATTGCATATGGGCACAAAGACATCTCTAATGGGCTAGTCTTACATACATTGGCAGGTACTGCCTACTTTATCTCTCTTTTAATTAATTAACATTTAAATGGAAAAAAAAAGGAAGCATTGATGGAAGTTCTCATTTTTGAAGCATGTGCTCAGATTTCAGACTGTATACATGCATACTGCTAAATCATTCTGGAATCTGAACAAATGGGTATTTTGAGTCCTAGAATGACTAAGGTCAAAATTGAGACAATATTTTAGAGACCATTGAAATGCACTCTGCACTGGGGAAGGAGAGCTTAGGTAGCAACTATTTCATATTTAAGGTGCTATTCCTAATTATGATCATCCAGAGCACAAAATATTTTGGAAATTAACTATACATATGGACAACAATAGATGTAAGGGTTACTTCAGGAAGTAGTGGAAGTCCCACTTACCATGCTTCCCTTATTGTAAAGATCCCCTTTCCACCCTTTATTCTCTGTAGGTGATTAAAGGCAAGTCCCTGAATGAAAACCTGATTCCAAGTCAAAGTTTTCAGTGGGGCCAGCCTTGTAGTTTGTTACAGTCCTTGCAAATGGATATGCCTACTCATGCAATGGGGCACAAGATCACATGCTGGTGGAGCAGCTGTCTGGTGCTGGTACTACAATGCGGTATGCATTCAGAGCGGAGCTGGGAGGGCTAGTGATAGCACCTGGTCCATAAGGAGAGGGAAGGATCAAGCCTTCCCATCCAAGGCTTTGCTGTCTCAGCCCAAGTCTTCAGGGTTGTCCATGGCATGGAATAGTTTCTCTGCATGCCTGAGGACTGAACTCTTACCAGGAGAACTAAAGCTGGGGTCTCAGATCCCTCATCTCACTAAAGAATCAGCCTTATTTCTTCTGAAAGCGCCACTTTTAGTGCATAAAACCAGCATCACTGATTAAGCTAAGCATGCGGCATAATGGCTGGATATCTCACAGAGCCAGTTATAGAAATTCATTGGAGTTTCTAAAAGTGGCAGTTTCTCAACCCAAAACACCAGGCCTGTGATGTTCAATAAATCAATATTGTACCTTGTTCTGACAGAAAGTTCACCATTGATATAAAATTAGCAGTTTCAGAATCTATAATAGCTGTATTGTGCTTATCTTAATTTTGTGGACTATATATATATATATATATATATATATATCTGGATGGAGCTTCAGCCTTAAGTTAAAAGCAGCTGTCAGATCAAGTGACTGGGAATGTTAATGTAAAGGGGGCAGTGTCAAATATACATTAGTAGCTGACATCCAGCCTCCTCGCTTGTCTCTCCTACTTTTTTGCTAAATAGGGCAAAAAGCTGCCCTGAATAAGAGAAAATGAGGAGTCATGCTGAAGCCTCAAAGAAGTAATAAAAAAAATCAATATATAACAGATGGGAAAAAAAACATAAGTAAATGACAGCAAATATCAGAGTTTGAAATGTTGGCAACAGATAAGAGAAGGCGAAGGAGCCAACAAATTATCAAAGGTTGCTGCGTAACAGACAAACATGCATTTTTAAATACATCAGAAACAAAAAAAAACTATGTCAGGCATATACGTAAATGGCGAAGATATGAACAATGATGAGACAAAGTGAAAAGCAATGACTATTTATTTGTCCTCAAGATCAAATGAGAAGGGGGTATCTAGACCATGCATGCAGTATTATAGATGTAGCAGAAAACTCATCAGCTGTGTTGATGAAGAAGATGTGAGCCAACATCTGCTAACAAGAAACAGTTTCACACCATAAGGCCTGAATAGTTTACACCTAGGATTATTAAAAGAACCAGCTGGGCAGCAACTGGTGTTAATTTTATTTACAAATCTTGAGAAAGTAGAGAAATTCCCCAGAAGTGGAGAACTGGCTCTAAAGTTGTGAAGTTCAGAAAGCTGGAAGATGTGACCACAAAAACTGCCAGTATTTGGGTTGCCCAAGGCCAGTTGTAGATAGAATAATGGAGAGGCTAATTCTGCTAACAGATTATAATTAATATGTTGTCACAACACTGTACATGATGTAAAAGGATGTGGGCCATTCTGGTGTGCAGGGGAGGCACAGCCTGCATGGGCACATTGGCACAGGTGACTATGTATATAAATACGCACATCTGCCAAGGGTACATGTGGTCTTCCCTCCTCTATCTGCTCCCATGCCTCTCCAGTGGAACATAAGTTAAAATTAGTAGTCCTGGATTGGGAAGGGGGGCCATTCCAGGTGCGTACTCTGAGCCCCATGGCCTCCCCTCCATGTCCTCAAACATGTTGGCAAAATTAGCAGTGTGTGAAGCCATTTCTAGCTTGGTCCTTGGAACCTTCAATGCTATTTATTGCTTATATCAGCTGCCTTAGGCAGGCTATAAAACCTTTGCTGGGAAAGTTTGCAGATGACGTAGTAGCTGACCAGACTAAAAAGATTATACAGTCATTGGGATAAATGGCTGTAGTCTGACAGAAGCCATTTTTACTCAGCTTGGTCCGAAACAGTGTATCTAGGACTCCAGTGAGTAGATGATGTGATCTTTAAAGGAAAAATGAGACCAAGAGAAGACATTGGAGCATCACCTCTGCACCTGACAAAATGAGACATCCTGCACCATTCTCACCATGTCATGACTTTTGTGTAATCAGTACCTAAGCTAGTTAGCATAAAACTAAGTCAGTTATATGATGCTTAAGTCCTTTCTTCAGCTTCAGTAAACATATGTGACACAAGTGACCAACAAATTTGCATGGACTTTCAGATGCATGCTCAGGTCAAACAGTCTAGTTCTGTCCTTGACTGCTCTTATCACACAATCATGGAATGGTTTTTGTTGAACAGGATCTTAAAATTCGTCTAGTTCCAACCCCCTGCCTCAGGCTAGGACAACTTCCACTAGACCAAGTTGCTTAAAGCCCCGTCCAGCCTGGCCTTGAACATTGCCAAGGATGGGACAGCCACCGCTTTGCTGGACAACATGTTCCAGCACCTCACCACCCTCAGAATAAATAATTTCTTCCTTATATCCAGCTAAACCTATTCTCTTTCACTTTAAAACCTTTGCTCCTTGTCCTGTCACTACAGGCATTGGGCAAAAGTCCCTCTTGGTCATTCTTATAATTCACTTTAAGTATTGAAATGCCGTAATAATGCCTCCCTGGAGCCTTCTCTTTTTCAAATTGAACAACCCCAACCCACTCGGCCTTTTAGTTATGCTATTAGTTAGATTATTATGCAGTGGTTGTAGGTCAGATAATATTCAACTTGAAACATAAGCTCTATCAGTGATGATAACGGTGCCAGAGACACATGATGGGGACAGGGTGATCTATGCACCTTTAGTGTGAATACTTGCAAAGTTGCCTAGTGTCACTTAAAAGATTTGTTTTAAACCAAATCCTGTGACATATTCAGCAGCCTCTGTGTACAGGCAAGAAACACTGCTAAATTAGATGGCTAGAGCAGTTAGTGCTAGTCCAGCATCTGCATCTTTGGTTTTCCTAGGTCATTGGACATCTGAATCTTATGCTTCAGAGCTGTCTGCAGGTGTGAAGAAACTTTTTTCCTCTAAGTGTGTTGTGGTATTGTTTTCTGTCCTGCCTTCCCTCAGAGCTGCAGAGACCGGTCATATCTGGAGGGCAGGCAAGTAAAGAATGGGCAGAGCTCTGATGGCACTTCTCCCTTTGATGCTCTACAGTCTTCTGCAGTTTGGTTAAAATAATCTGATTCAACTGGCATCAGGAGGGGAGTTTTCTGCAATGGACTCCAACTTTCTGCCTTTCTGTTTCTTTCAATAGCAATTGGCTTGCTGCTGGGACACCTTGGCATCCTTAGCTCTGTGAGGTCACACGCAGCAGGCAGAGTTGGGGAGAATTGAAGAGTTTGCTACAGGCAGGAGCTCGGCCATGATCTCATGGCCCATGGTGTTCTACATGGTCTGGGGTCATGTGGGCATGTGGGTGCAGAACTGGTGAGAAAGGAGATGAGAGGACTTTGTAGGGATAGCAGTGGTGTTTCTTTTCAAAATAAAAGGAAAACAGGTTATTACAAGGGTTGTCCAAGAGCAAGCATCTACTGTATGTTTCACGCCGCATACAGGACAGGCTGTACCTGCTTCTCCTTTTTTCATCTCAACTCTATTCTACTATCTTAGCCAGGCTCTTGTCCACATCTGAGCACTAATTAGTGAACACATGAACCAATAGGACCACCATGCAGATGTTGATGTGCCAGCCCACAGTGTTCACTCTGACTCACAGCTGACAAATTCTTTGCTGCCAGTTGCACTCTTTATTAATGGTGTTTACAGCACCTTGATCGTGAGACCATGACAATTGATGGGGGTTTTTAGGTTTTACTGAAATGTAAACAATAGTTAATCCAACTTTTCTTCCTTTTGATTGCTTAAATATTGACAGTCTCCAGCACATTAGCACTGACTCTGACCTCAGATTTGTGCACTGATCCCACCACTATAAATGGGAGCTCTAATGTTCCTGGTTATAGAAGCTCCATATATTATGTTTTGGCCATCTGCTCTGGCTAATCAAGATATTCAGAAACTTTGTGCTGTTTGATCTCTTTCTCTTGGTACAGATGATGCAGAAGCTGAGGAAATGAGAGCTAAAACCCTGGGCGTTTAGACCGTTTATCTTATATTGACACAGTGGCCAGCAACACAGGATCTAAGACTATACATTAACTGAAAGGGATATGTGTATCCTCTCTCTGCAAGTACCCTGTGCCATCAGTACAGGAGAAGCAGTGGTATAGACACCCTGCCAGCAGCAATCTATGAGAATAGTCTGTCCGGTGCCTCAGAGAAAGGGAAGGCTTTGGGCTGGTGTCCAAAGTCCCTCCGGTTTTCTTCCCTGGCTTGGAAGGACTGGTGCTTTGGCTGGGATCATGTTAGTGGATCCAAAATGTACATGTGGGGGGACCATTCTGCCAATTCACACTGACTGGCCTAGAGGCTTAGTTCAAAGAGTGGCTTTCTCATCCACCCTCTCAAAACCTTCCTGAGGCTGCACAGTAAATTACAGCACAAGTAAATTGTGCCAAAATAGTGCCTTAATGACCTGAACGGATTTCATGAATGCTGTGACTAGACTGTTGAGAATAAACTTTGGACCTGACCCTATACTGATGGTATTAAAAAAAAAGTGTCACTCAGTAAATCAACTCAATGGATTTCTAGTTTGACCTTCCATCGCTTCATTTCAGAGTGGTATGCTTCCCTTAACCCCTTTGTGGAAACATACCTTAGTCATTGTAAAATAGAACAAAATAACTGACAAGTAGATATCACTCTTCCTCCGGTATTGTGTGTAATAGTAGGGGCTGGAGACATCCAAATCACAGAAGAGATGAGTCCACTAAACAAAGCTTTTTTCATATTTAAAAATATCTTTCTAGAAATTCTGGATTTGTTTCTTTCCTTCCACCACTACTTTTTGGGAGAGAGGGTTGTTTGAAGCTTTTCTTTCTCAGATAAACAGTCATATGAGTCAGAAGTTGTGGCTCATAGCTGAGTCCCTGCGTTCATCCCTGCACCCAAGCATTAAGGTTAACATTTCCAAAGTTAATATCCTCATTTCAGGTCTCCCACATAACTGCAATTCCTGCTGCCTGCAGCTGGTCTTACCAAATAAGCCGCTTAATCTCATGTGTAATGTCACCCCATGCATCTCTCAACACTCTCTTTCAGCACAGGACAGCAGGCAGTTCTGGCTGACAAGTATTGCTGCAGTTTTCCAGCACTAAAATAAAGATAATCCAAGGTGCTTAGAGTAAAGATGCTGCTTGTAACTTCCACTTACACTTTACACTCACTCTGCTGTGTGCTTGCAAAAACAGGATTACTCAGGAAGGTTTCACTGTATGAGCACTTGGATATTTTGATTTTTTACTGTGTCAGCAAAACAGTGGGGAGTATGATCAGTGCTTGACAGCTTGGGTAATTCAAATGCAAATGTATAAACTCTGTCAGTCAGGGGAGAAAAGGGCAATTAAATAAAGACATCTCCCATGACAAGGGCAATTAAATGGTCTGCTTTTCCTCTTACTGTGCGAAGATTTTCCTTTATTTCCTGTCACTTGCTGAGCCAGCTCTGGCTTTTATGCCTAGGCTAGCAGCCCAAGTGTCACTGTTTTCACAGGTACTCTTATCCCCTTTCCCATTGCACCAAGAAGGAGGAGGGCGGGCCAGCAGGAAAACACAAACTCCTTCTTTGTTGGGATGAGCTGAGCAATTAGCTGAAGAAATCCACTGCCTCGCCAGAGCAGAGCAGCACAGCAGACAGATGTCCTTCCTCTGCCAACCTCATTTACAGTCCTTTTAAAACACACAAACACACATCCATCAACTGCTTGTTTCCTTGCTCTTGTAAACTCAGTCCTCCTGCCTTATCTCTTATGGAAGGTGTCCTTAAGCACATCACAGGCCTTAACCATCTCCTGGCTGCTCTGCGAATTTACCAAGCTTGCAGGCAAATGGGTCTTGCTGACAGCTGCCACTGCTTCTGTGACTGCAGCTAGACAGATACAAGTACCATGCAGCCAGCAGAGTAGTCCCACAGAAAATACATTTCTAATATTAACTCTTTTTTGCTCTTTCTTGCACATTCTTGGACAATTTAACTTAGGCCTGTTGCAATTTGATGATTGTACACAGAGCCAACCTAGGCACCTGGGAATTCTTTGGCTATGTCCTACCTAACCAAAATTGTGCAGGCATGCTCATCTGCGTCTATCTTGCAAGCTTAGAGGCTCCCACTGCAGGAAAAGCTGGGATAAGCAGTTTGTCTCTGTTTTTCCTTGAGAAAAGCTTGTAAGTGAGCAGCCAATCCTCTGGACAACCAACTAGGTCTTAGTGAGTGAAACGACTGAGCAGCTTTAGGTGCTCTGTGTTGGATGTTCGCACTTAGCTGAGTGTTTGCAGTCATGAGCAGATGATGGATTCAGTATTATTAGTTCTGCTTAACACATGGGAAACTGGAAATGGGAGGAATGAAAGTATAACACTAGAAAGTATACTGCTGCAACCATGATGTGAACAGTGCAAAAGTCTATTAAAACTAGGCCTCTTGTTTTCAGAATGTGATCCAAAGCAACAAATTTGTACAATTGTCCTAGCACGTTGCATATGTGCCTCACTGCTCTCTCACATACTGTATTTACTCATCACACCTACCCACTATCTTTCATCTTGTGGTCCCATCTTTGGAAATAGCCAATGATGTATCACACACACCAATGCTTTCTTTAAACAGTAGATTTCTGACCCCTACAATGCAAGGTCTCTCTAGGCATTGCTATGATACCTTCAGTAATGCCAGCAGTTGCTCCCGCACACTTTTGGCAATGGAAGGATAGTGTAACTGAAGGGGGTTTATCATTATTTTTTGCAGAAGATGAATTATAGACAAAAGGTCTGTGGTGCACTGACAAGTCTCCCTTTCCTTGGAGACAGTACCATGTGCTGCTATTCACATCAGGTAGTATAGGAGTTTTTCTCTCACATGGTCTATGTCTTCAAATCATGAGAACAGGGACATTCACATGCTTTATGTGAGCATCTCAGGTAGGATTCACATCACTGAAAGTTAGCCATCTCAAATATGGGCATCTAATCTGTGCTAAACAGCAAGGCTTACTGTATTTCTAAGGAGGGATATAGATATCCTCATATGGTGGTTTATCTTGTCTCCTCTGGAGGCATCTCTTTCCATACTCTAGAAGACACTTTGCTGACTATCCTGGGGTGGCTCCTCACCTCAGACAGCAAAAGGCAAACGAGATGTGCCATGCCTGAGCAGTGTACCTGCTGGACTCCCGAGCCATTATGTTACCCTTTTCTCACTGACATGCCACTGTCTTCTGCAGGTGTTTACCTGCAGGGCTGAGCTGCCACTCACACATTGTGCAATGCCATATCTGACCTTGGATATAGTTGTCTAAGACAACAGTCAGTGCCAAGCTCAACATTGCCCTAACCCAGAGGCCACAGCAGCATGTGAAGGGCTGCTGGTCCCTTCAGAGACTCAGGCACCAACATGCTGGTCTCAGTCAACTTGAAATTTCTCTGTATATTTTAAGTTCATTTCCCCAATGACACGATTAATAGCGGGGCCTAGAGTGCACAGTGGCAGTTTAAAAAAAATAAAGATAGGCTAACTGGCTGTGAGCTGACAAAATATAGACGGTATTATTTTATAACAATATTATCCCATCACTGCAATTAATATACCAAACCAGGAACTTCAGCAAACATAGTAAGTAAGGGCCATTTGTGGTTCAGTGTGCAGTATTTAAGATTCATAGATCTAATAAAGGTAAAAGTTTTATTATTATCTCCTTCTGCAATGGACAAGAGATGCATTAGAAGAGGGTAAAAAGATATCTTGACAATGGGGACATAAAGTCTTCTCCAACATGCATGCCTGTCTCTCTCATAGCCAAGTGGCTTCGAGAAGTATGGTAATATTTGATCACCAGTGCAGCATAATGGTTAACAGGATCCAGATAAAGCTGAAGTTCAGAATTTAATCACCAAACCTGAAGCTTGCCACAGCTGCTGTTTTCTCTTCTCCTAGCTCACTTCAGGCAAAAAACTCTACTGATGTGCTGCCCAGTAAAAGCATTTGTGATGTTTACATGGCACGTGAACAGAAATCAACAAATCTCTTTAATTTAATCTTCTTTATAATGCATTTTTCAGCTTTGGAAATATGAGTTTCCTGGAGAAATACTATTTTCCTAACATTTTCTTCGAGCAGCCGGGGGGAACCAGCCACCACATGAAACTCGGGAATAAAAGTGTAGGTGGTCCTTTACTAGGGCATTTGTGCAGTTTCCATATTTTCTCAACATTTTTAGAGCAAATTGTTTCAAGACTTTTGTCTACATATAGATATGTTTGTCATCTGATGTTTGGGCAGAGTACTATTTTCATAAATACCCTGACATGGAGCAATTACTAAACATATTGACTAGCCTGTCTCTGAAATATTATGGAGTCATCTGCTTTTATTAAGGCCACACACTGTATATTGAAATATGTGTATGAATTACCTTGGAAATTGAACAATATAGTCTGATGTAGATTAGGAGGAGAGACACAGAGTGGCACACAAGGAACTACTTAAAGCAAACCCAGTTTCATTTCTTAGAGATGAAGAAATATGACCCCCAGCTCCTTTTCAGGCAAAACAAAACCGAAATAAGTTTTCTTATTGGAAATCCTAGTACTTCTATGAGTCTTTATAACTTTAGCATGATTAGAATGTATTCCTTGATCTCTTTCTGAAGCATCTAAATCAGAAACAAAATATCCTCGATTCTATGATGCACATAGGAGTTTCTGTATAAAACAACAGTCTAATAAAAGCAGTTTAATAAATATTTAAAAATTTTTCATCTTTCTAAATACCATTAAAATTAAAATGTCTTTTGAATTTAAATCTGAATGCTTTGAGAGTTTTATAAAGCCTCACAGAATCTAAAATACAGATGGCTTATTAGAAGCAGCTAATTTGTTAAAGTCAAACTTAGGTTCACATATTCTAAAATAGCATAGCTACATGTTATTTTTATCAAACAGTATTGAAAGACAAAGTTTCCTAACCAACAGCACAAATCAGTTTTCATTGGATAAGGGGTCAATGGTTTAATCAAGGGAAATACACTGTGTATAGTGAACGGAGATTCCTGGCTTCAGGCATCCTCATTTGGATATTTAGGATATATTTCATGAAATATTGCCTCTTGTAATTAGCCTTAAGGAAGCAAGCCACTAGAAAGAACTGATTCTAACTGTGCTTTAAACTGCTGCCACAGTACCTTCATACTTCATGAAATATAGTTCAATTATCTTTTTGGCAAATTTGAACACGCTAGCTTTCAACAGAACTTCATTAATGGTATTTTCTTTCCCTTGTCTTTAGCTTGATTTGCTCTTGTTTTTCTCTTAATTAAGCTAGACTGTTAGCTAAACTGCACAAGCATTTAGTTTAGCCTAGAAAAAGTATTGTGTTCATCCTGCATTCTCCTCAAGCTGTGTGCTTGTAACTATCAGAAATTAAATGAAGCTCTTTTCCCTCATTAGGTTAAAAATATGCTTATTGCCTGAAAATATGCATCTCTAATAACGTATTTTATAGACTTGTCATTATGCAGATTTCTTTTCAAAGCTACAGCAGCCGGCTTACCTGTCAGCTGAGAGAGCAGTAAGAGTAAAGACTGACACCCCCACAGAGGTGAGCTGTATGAAGGGGATAAGCTTGCATCCGGTTCTACCGAACAGCCACTCGTCAGCAAGGTACCTGCTGGCATCCACAGGCACACAAGTCACTAATAGCAGCAGGTCTCCCAGAGCCAGACTGGAGATAAACAAGTTAGGGACATTTCTCATAGATTTCACAGTACAGAAGATCTTAATCAAAGTGATATTGCCAATAAGGCCTATCAAAATGATGACCCCGTAGATCGTGGGGATGGCGTAGAGGAACGCTGGGTAGAACCAGTCATCACCAAGGAGGGAGAGGTTTGCACTGTGGTTGACAGAACGGTTGTAGAGAATGAAGTTATCTATTTCTAGGTCTAGCAGAAGGCACTCTTCAGATGCCATTGTCCTATGTTGCTCTTCTCAGAAGACAGCTTTCTTCCTTGGAAATGGTTTAATTTTGCTTCTGCTTGCTGGCTTTAAACAGTCAGAAGAGTCTAAAAGTCATATCACTTTGTGACAGATCTTGACAACAAACAAACCAAAAAGCAGCTGCAGTTTGCACAACAGTACTGTTTCCATAAGGTGAAAGGAGAACATCCTTTAGCATAGTTTGAATCCTGAAACTTGCCTTTTGATTTGTCTCTCTGTCAGGTGTTCCTCAGCTCTGCAAGGCCATTTATCAAATTCAAAGACCTGTAAGTGGGAGGCATTTTCACGGGGGAGGCTTGTTAAATTCTCAGCTCCACGTCTGCTGAGCAGAACCAAGTCCAAAACAAGGGAATTACAAAAAGCAAGAACTTTTGATAGTTGTTGTCACGCTGCATTGCCAATCTCTCCTTCTTTCAGCACCTGTGCTTGCCAGCTGGATTTAAAGTGAGGAAAAAGCAGGGTTCCGCTGACAGCTCGGATCCTATAGGCGGGATCTTCTGGACGTCAATTCTTCCCCCGCTTCCCAGGATGAGAGCAGGCTTACTGAAATGACTGCGATAATTCCAGGCGACCGCCGGAGAATGCCAGCCACCTACCGGAGAGTCTAATCACTGCCGGGGAGCGCGGGGATAGAAAACACACCAAAATCACCGTTAACTCTTTAGATGGAAAAAAAAATCTGCTCATGTATAGCTCCTGAGGTGAAGTTCACTGCTTCCCTCCGCCCCCACCAAAAAAAAAAAAAAAAGAAAGGAAATAACTAGTTCATACTGCAAATAATGTGATCATAAAAGCAATCATACCTTCTTAAATAGGGGCACACATACTTTGCACTCCAATTTGCACTCTGGAATTCAATTTTTCCAATGAAAGAGAATAATTATATGGAGCCAAGTTCACCCCCTCCCCAGGGCAAATTAACTAAGTAAAGCCAATTAAGATAAACATCATTATTATTAAGGAAGGCAACTGAGTTTTAGCACTATGCACCTGCAGTTGACCAGGTGTCATGGGTTCAGCAGCAGCAGTCATTTTTCTTTAAGTAGTAGCTGGTGTAGCACTGTGTTTTGGATTTTCAGCT
>JASSUY010031943.1:3853-58083 GCA_032466535.1 Forpus xanthops | reverse complement strand
ATGTGTGCGTCCTTCCTGTTTGGACAGACACTTGATACTTACACCTCAAATAGAAAGGGCTGGACATGATTAAAACACACAGTCCAGCCACAGGCATCCTTTTCTCACTCAATGTCTGTCCCACCTCCAAGCAAACCTGAGGGGCTGTAATAACATTCAGTTTCATGTGCAAAGAGTTGAGTAATTCTTTAACTGTTTTAGATGCACAGGGACAGATGCAAGGTGCTGCTGCTGCGTACTGGCATGCTGTGCCTGCCTGTACCATGGCTGAGACCTGCTATGCTTCCACTGAGGTACTTTGTATTTCTGCAGGGATACCTAGGCATACAAAAGTCAAACCTTCCAGATTTATTTGGAGTTAAAGTTGGTATGTAAACTGATTAGCTTTATCAAAATACTTACATTTTCTGAATTCCCTGAACTGCCAGGATAATTGATGTTCAAACTATTGACTTGTAACATTAACATGTCCCCTTAATTGTAGGGTTGTGATGAAAGCCTCTCTCCCTGTGGGAGCTACGCATCTAGAGTCAGTGATAGTTCCTGGCACATGATTACCAGCTCTGACTCAAAGCAGGATGGTTCTCTTGGACATACCAGCCCTGCTGAGGGCGATGACGTTCCCTTGGTGTACCCAACCTCACTGTTGCTCACATACAAGCACAAAACAATATTTGTTCTACTCTTTTAAAAACAGCGCATGCATAGCTCGGATGCCTTGAAAGTCAAGGTAAAAGCAAATATTGGAGTGCTGGTTTACACGAGCCCTGTTGTTAGTTATGTATGACGTAGTTGGCAGAACATCAGCATGTTCATACTCTCTTCTTTCTCACCCTTGTTTGTATCGTGTAGGCTCTCTGATGCACACTGACTTAGCTAAGAGTGCTCTTAGCACAGGGCTGAGCTAAGCAGCGCTGTCCCCACCAGTACAGTGGGGAATGGGACCATGGATCTTCCATGTTGTCTTTCGTTCTGGTTCCTGGATGCTCCAGTGAGTTAATTGGTAGCAGAGGGAGAGGGTAGGGAAGAACCATATGCAAAAGAGGAAAGGGATATTTTCAGCTGGGAGCGAGACAAAGACACAAGCTGTGGAGAGCAGCGGTACAGAGACACAACTTTCTGGCCTTGCAACAGGGAGTGTTTCTGATGGAACCATGAAGCTACAGGGTTGGCTCACCAAACAGAGGCAAGAAGGCAGGTCCAGAGATGTTACGGTAGACAGCATAAAGACAAAACTTCTACTGGATAATTCATGATGTAACCCTCGCAGAAGCAGAGCCCCTCCATTTTGTGAAACAGAATGTCCTGTAGAAAATATTTGCACTTAGCTTGTACACGCAGATTCAAGGAAATTCTTTCAGGAGGGTTGGAGTCTAATAAAATGGGAATGTGTGACCTGGCCTGCACCATTATTTGCCCAGTTTTATCCTTTTGTTATTATTTCCAAATGTGGAATTCTCATTCTTCTACAATTCTGCAGGTGAAGCTAGGCCAAGAAAATACAATGGTCTCCTGCAATTACAGGGAGCACCAATTAGGGCTGTAACAAGGCTAGCAAAGCCAGAACGGCCAGCAGCCAGAGCAGCACGTGTTCCTGAGGGGTTGTGGAAATGCTCCTGCCTGTGCCCAGGAGCCTGGTCCCTACATGAGTGAAGAAGTGCTGGTTGGAGTGATGGAACCCCAGTGGGGCTGGGTGACATTAGCTCTCTGCTCTTCCCTATGAGCAGATGGGTTGCCTTGGCCAAGAGAGTGCAGCGTTTGGCTCTGATGTTCTGGGATACAACAGCTTACAGATGGTACCATCCCGTCCTCTTCCAGGATGTAAATCCTCAGGGATGGAGGCTGTGCCATGTCTACGTGCTTGTCTTGGAGCGTCGGTCCTTACGTGATACATTAGATGGAGCTGTTGTAAGCATACCACCGGCAAGCTCCAGGTTTTTTCTGCTCTAATATTTACAACTTTACCTACCAAAAGAGCTCCTGTAAATATGTGTGAATGTTCCTACTTCTGCCTGCCAGATATCACAAC
This sequence comes from Forpus xanthops, assembly GCA_032466535.1. Classification (NCBI taxonomy): domain Eukaryota; kingdom Metazoa; phylum Chordata; class Aves; order Psittaciformes; family Psittacidae; genus Forpus; species Forpus xanthops. The sequence continues at coordinate 56,054 of JASSUY010031943.1, read as the reverse complement.
TGGGTGAGCGGATCCTTCAAATGTGTCCTTGTTTCTAGCTATAAAGCCAAATTTGGACAGCAACATATAATATTTGCTAAGGGCTTTAGGTTGGTTTTACGGCACAGATGCGGTGGGTCCTGGTGCCTGGTGTTGACTGGTGGTTGTTGAAGCTGTGGGCTGCAGCAGAGCTGCTGCTAGCACAGTGTGGGGACTCTGTGGTTGCAGGATGAGGAGCAATCAGTATGAATGCAATGACTATTTCCCAGAATGTAAACAGGCTCGCAGCTTAATGGCTCTATTTACGTTGACAGAGATCAGGAAACACGCTTTGTTATTTTAGTCTGAATAAGCTCATGCAGATGGTAAGCAGAAGCAACGTGTTTGGAGTTTCTGGTGTTCTCTGACAAGCCAGGTTGCACATGAGTGTGTTAACCTTGCCTTTGAAAAGCGTTTGATTTTTATCAGCGTGTTTACCAAGCTGTCACAACAAGGCATAAAACCACAGAAGTCTCACATGCTGATATGAGAAATGTGCATGTTCTTGGTAGTGGAAGAGGAATAGAAGCTTTCTGCTCTTTGTTAAGTGTGGTAACAAGCCATTGTTTTTCTCCAAACCACAGAGCGAGCTGTTGAGCGGGGAGCAGGGGCGAGACAGAGATGTTCCACACGACAAATTGCTCTCCTCTCCCGCCACCTCCAGCCTCCGCAGATGCATGGGGTGGGATTTGTCAAGTTGCTCAAAATAAGTCATTTGCATCGTATCGGTTACCAGGGCCAGCAAGTTCCCCATTCGCTCCTGGCCAGAGGCTTCCTGTGCTGGCTGTCCTGCTCCCAGCAAGCTGGTGTTGCGGCTGTGGGAGCTGAACGAGTTAAGCCGTGCTCGCTGTTCCAAGTGGGAGCGAAGAGCCATTGCAAAATGTTTTTCCCCCCGTTGGCTCTGCATGTTGTTTTAAAATTAAATTGGTTCTGGTTAGCAAACAAGAACAGAACGGCAAAATTAAATTTTCTGAGGAATGTTGCGAATCCTGTGTGAAAAATAAACCCCAAAACGTTTTTTTCCTTCCCGCACTCTTTGGCTTGCCTTCATCCCCTCTTTGCCTGCCATCCCTCGATCTTTGCTCCCTCCATGGGCATGCTGGTGGGTGTCAAGGCTGGTGTCCTTATGCCGAGGAGCTGTGATGAGCAGCAGTGGGAATTATTGTGAGCTGGGATGTTATGGCTTGGCCAATAAGCTAATTACTTTTCCCCTTCTGCTTATTGTCCTGCATCCTCTTTTCTTACTCCTTTGTTCTTCACTATCCTGAGAAACATTGTTCACACTCCAGCAGGTGAATAGAGTGTAGGTCCAGAGAGTACCTTGGCCATGTAGAGAATGCTATTAGTTTTAGAGGCAGAATTGGACCTATAAAGTATGATTCAGGCCCACACAGATGACTACCACCAGCCATCTGCAACTCTTCAGTCTCGCTGGAGTCCAGCACAGACTCTGCATTGGAGGAGCTACACCCACATAGGGTTCTGTGATGGACAATACAGATTTCTCCCTGTCTGCTTCCATCTTCTTTATTTATTTATTTATGTGCAGATGGAAAATCTTTGACACAAATTGGCAGTCCTTATATTCTGTTCCTCTGGAAAGCTTCTGCAGTCCTTAAAAGCTTCTCCTCCATTTGGTCAGTGCTGCAGGCATTCGCCGTGCACTTCATAAGTCATTTATCTAGTCATTGCCTCAGTATTTGTGTTGAGTCTTCTTGGATCTTTATTTATAATTTGGCATGAGTCTGTTCTGAGGGCTCAGCAATCTCTTGCTCTTTTGTGTGAACTAGGACATGCTGCTCTCTGACCTTTAGATGGGGCAGCAGGTTACTCCCGAGTTGAGTTTCATCGTAGTTGTGGTGCATGTGAAGTGCTGGGCCTATCGTTACTTACTGGCTTTTGTTACTGCTTTTATTTGGGAAGTAAGATGCCTCATACCTTTTATGCTTGGTACCCAGTTTCACCTCTGGAGGCCAGGAGTGTACCCTGGAAGTTGTCATGGTGAGGTTGCCTCTTTCATGCCCTTCTCCAGGCATCTCCTCTTTTATGCTGCTGGAGATGGGAGTCTCAGACAGACCTCTAGCACAATGCAGAGCGATCAAAATGGCTCATCTGACTGGGGAAGAGGTACAGGGTCAGACAACAGGTCTGACAGAAGAATAAACATCTCTTCAGCCGTGTGGATTTGCTGAACCTTGCCTCCAGGTGGCATGTGAGGGTGGGAGCTTCTTCCATGTGAGCAATGTTTTCTGGAGCAGGACTGTGTGCTGAACCCCAGTTTGGAACAGGGCTGTGCCTGTCGCGGGCAGCCAGGGACCACTCCTCCCTCGCCATCAGACCATTCAAATAAATAAAACAGCTCCACTTACACTGGATGAAATCAAGTCTTCTGGATTGTGGCCTAAACACGGTCAACAGCTCCTCTGGGCCCTTGAGCTGCCAATAGCTTGCACCTCCTAGCAAGTCTGTCCTTGGGAAAGAGCCATTGGAGGCTAGGGAAATTTTGCAGCTCTCCATCCTTCGAGAAGTAGGAAATCATCACTGATAGGACTTGCAGCAACTCTTGCATCAAGGAAGGGGATATGCAAGAAGCACAGTGATTAGAAGCCAGTGCTCAGCGCAGTGCTCCAGCCAATGCCTTTCTGGAGCATGGTTATCAGCAGCATTGACAAAACTTTTCCAGGGCACCGTGTGGGCTGGTTTTCCCTTCTGCTCAGGCCTTGCGGTGATTAGATTGTACTTGGGTGAAGGGTCATCAGTAAACTAATGAGATTTTCCAGACCCCTCTCACAGTTATTGGCTTTTGCTGTGTTTGTTGTGCCAGGACTTGTGTGCTCTGGGGTGCCAGTAAAGTTCACCAGAAATTATGATCAACTAGGGCCTGAAAAATCAGCTTAATAAACCCCTTCCTGCAGCTGCCACCTCTTCTAATGCAAGTGCTGCAGGTACGGCTTCTTTACTGGATGGCCAGAAGTGCTCTAGAAAGATATAGCCATTTGTTTCTACACATGTGCACACAAAATGTCGCATTCCTTCCTCAGTTGCTGTAGGTATCTACTTATTCATTGTCATCAGTGTTTGTCATCAGAGCTGCTGTGCTGCATCGCAGACAAGTCTTCTTGGTGCTGCTGGGGGTTGCTGCCACTACTGCCTTCATCCTGGGCACACTTTGTCTCGCTGTTCTCTCTCCAGGAGATGTTTCTGACACCTTACTTGTCCTCCTGGTGTCCAAGTTCTCACCCTGTTTATCCCCATGGTGCTGATATAATACTACAGCATGTGGAAACAAGGCTTTGTGGTTGCACACCTGATTTGGGTGTTTACAGTTTTATCCTCTCATCTTTCTTAAAATGGGAATTCCTTATGTTCCAATTTCAGACTGAGGGCTTAAGGAGATGACCTGAAATCTAAGTGAGAATCTGTTGAGTCATTTCTGAGTGCTCTGAGCATAAATATATTTCTCAATTCTTAAAGTGTAACGTTTATCAGCTGTACAGTAATGCGCAACCAGCTTCATTTTGTGGGATCAGGCTTCCAACATCCACAGCCTGCAGCAATAAATGGAGCAAGGTCATTGCTAAGCTGGAAAGTAAATGCTTTTGAAGCATATCCTCCCAGGACAAGACCTAGTCTTTTCTTCCAACTGCTAACACCTTCCTCCCCACTTAGAGTGATGCCATAACCTTTCTCAGATATGGAAACTTTCATGTTCTCTGCTGTCAAAAGCTCTCAGCCTTACTTTTTTTGTCTCACTTTAATCTTCCCCAGCATGCCATGGTGTGTTCATCTGCCTTTCACTCGGCTCACCTTTTCTTGCACTTCCCTCTTCTAATGCTGTTCACATGGTTCCCATTTACAGAAGGTGGGAGCCAGTGGGCATATCCCGTATACAGTCTGAGGGGATGAGATTCTTGTGTGGAATTATTTAATTAGAGACTGCCAAGCAGTTTTGGGGGGATTTATTTTAATAAGTTTTACTATTTTTCATTAATTTATTTTTTCAGTGGAGATTATCCATATCCAGAAAGAAAACCATTTACTTAACCAGTGAAATTTGTTCAGTCAAACCCTGAAAAACTGTGCTTCTTTAGATCAATCTTTATCCTCTAGAATTGTCTCAGAAGGCTGATCCTCTGGCTGGGGGCAGAATCCCTTTCAGAGGCTTAAGAGTGGTTATTTGTTTAGCCAAGTAAGTTTAAAAAGGTGACAAGTACATTGTAAAAATCTCAGATCCCTCTCCCAGAAAGCAAGCCAATGACACCATTAGCTTAATCCAGCACCTCATATACTCAATTTTAATGCGACTCTCTAGCTCCAGAATATGGTGTATTTTTAGTTGAAGGATTTGTGTTCCAGTATTAAGAGGGGAGAAGGAGGGAGGGCAGTGCTGTAGGTCACTCAGCAATTTGGTACACAGATGTATCAAAAACCACGCAGAGGGTCTCTCCAGAAAAGAGCTGACATCTGACATATAAATCCATTCATAGACTGGGGTAACTCATGGCTGAGCTTTTTGCTGCATGTTTAGCTGAATCCCACATACCATGAGTGAGCTGTGCTCTCATCTGCCTTTTCTGCCTATGTGGCTCCCTGCATTTTTGAGAGCTACTTCTAGGCATGATACAATTAATGGATGATATTTAGAGCTACTGTCCTGGCAAGCTGTGTGGGCACCCTTCTCCACCTCCACACTGACCAAGGATGTCCTAATGTGGAGGAGTTGTGCTGTCTGCTGTTGCTGCAGGGTAACTGTTGTGAAACTTAACATCCATCCCGTCCAAGCCTGTATATCTGCATCACTGATCTCCAGGGCTGGATGGCTTTGGGTTGTTCTCCAAAAGACAGAGGTACAGAGCTCCTATAGAGTGACACCACTTTGGGTGCTTACTTCACAAGAAGTCATGCTTCTTCTTCACTGCTCAGTTTAAAAGGATAATGAAAGTTCAGAAGATATCTCCATTGCAGTAAAGCTGGAGGAGATGCAGTAAGAGGAAGCTGAGGGTACCAGGGATGTGTCTGTGTCCAGGGCTGTAAAAGTTAAGTATGCTTCCAGCATACCAGGAGTAAAACCATTTCAGCAAAGTGCAGTATTATTACAAGAGGCTATGTTGATAGTGGCAAAATTCTGGGTGAAAATGCAGGAAAAGGATTTATTGAATACATATGGACCTTCTGTATTTGACAAAACTATCTGATAGATTTCAGAGTGATAACCGAGCATTTTTCTGGTTTAGATCTAAGTGATCCTTCATCTGTTCCTTTGCTTTTTCCGATCTCCTTATGTTTCACACTTAAAATGAATGTAACTAGCAGCCATGTCCCAGTTGTTTCTATGAAAACTGAAGCAAAGAGCTGTGTCTATGTCAATACGTTGTTTAATCTTCCGCTCTGAATTACAGATTGGTATTTTCCTCTTTCTTCCTCTTATTTATGTCTGCATTTGTAGGGTATTTTCCTGCTGTTCCTTCTGCTGCTCTCTCCCCTGGACCCACAGCACAGCTGTTGCCTCTCCATGTCTCACTGGTTGGGAAATGCTGTCTTTCCCCAGAGATCTTCTTGACCTGTGCCCTGAATTTGTTCAAATTTGCTTTTTGTGAAAGACATTATGTTTAATCTGCTGTTCATATTCCTTCACTGCCTTAAATTGCTGAACTTTATGGTTTTGTAATCACTTGCACTCATTTGCTTCCAGTTTTGGACTATTAATTAATGTTCTGTATCAATAATATCCAAGTAATAAACATCCCCTCCTGTGTTACTCTCCCTTCTTTCTACAGAGCAACTATACCCCATGCATTCCAGCAGCTTGGTGTGTCTGGGACTTGTCCCCTGATGTCTTTAGCAAATGCCAGGGCAATTAAGATTACCTGTTCCTACCAACTCGAAGAATTTGGCTGCTTTAGTCAGATGCTTAAAAAAGCATTGCCCATGTCCTACTTCTGCGGTAGCTCTATGGACATCTCCTGGGCTACTTGTATCTTTCTCGGTCCCTGGGGACATGCACAGTCTGTTTCCCACCTCTTCTTGAGCCCCAAAGTATTCTTCATACAAATCCCCCCCTTCCTATTTCCTTCTTCTGTTTCCTAAACAAGTTATAACTTCTCATATCAGTATTCCCCTCCAACCATGTCTTTCCATGAAGCACGTCTGAGGCTAAATGCTGTAGTTGTATACGAGGGCTTTAAAGCAGTCTTGTTTATTCTCTGTTCTCCTGGTGTTTCTGTGCAGACATATAATACAATCAGAAGATTGCCCTGCTCTCACTCTATTTTTCCCTGAGCCTACCACAATTTCCTTTTCCCTTAGCCATATTCAGTTGGCGTTAGGGCACTCAATAGGTTTTGTCAGTGTTTCCCTTCAGACCTAGTTTCCAGACCTCTCTAGGTTGAAGAGGCACTGACAGTCTTCACTCAGATGCTACCTTTTCCAGCACCCTCTCTCTCCAGAATACCGTCTTGCTTGGGCAGTGAGCAGCAGGCACATGAGCAAGGCTCTGGGGTGCTGCAAAGGAATAGGAGTCTGAGCAGACCTGTCCTCCCTCAGCACATCAGTATTGTTTCATGAGATTCTAAATGTCACACGTAGCAGTAGCTTGTTGATGTAACTTGGTAAGAGTTGCAGGACAGCAAAGAGCTGCAAAATTGATTGGAAGCTTGGAACATCTTGTGTTACTGTGAAGAATCTGAAGACCTGCAACAAAATGCTTAATGGAAGTGTATTTAGAGGAGGCATGATCTTACTTTTGAGCTATCCGCAAGAAACAAAAACCTAACAGGCAGGGGTATAGCAATACCCAGTTACTAGAAGGCCAAAATAGGTAAGTTTGGACTAGAAGCCAGGTGCCTATTTTAACAACAGATGTTAAATAACTCCAAAATTTTACATGGGGATTGGCTAAATTTCCATACTTGCAGAAAATTATAAACTGTCAGTGAATACCTTTGCAAAAGATCTGCTCTGTTGTGCTGAGGGGCTGGGTTTGACTCCTGAATTCCTTGTGCGTGTCCCAGGCTGTATGGTGTGGGATGTTAGGGTAATGACTCTGGCTTTTTCCAGCCATTCATCTGTGCCTCTGAAATCAGGTTGAGACTCCACCCTGTGTGCTTTGGTACAAGATTCCCCCAAAGATTAGCAGGAGACAGCTCCTGCCAAACCGGGTCCCTCCAGCTGAGCCGTATCTGCAAGCCCAGAGGAGCAGGAAGAGCCAGGGCCAGCTCCTTCAAATACTTTACAGATTAGGGACTGGGATCTGTGGGAAGTCAGCAGGGTTCACAGATCCCAGCGGGTTGCGGTCCTTGCTGAAGTGCTAGTGGTCTGCACCAGTAATTGCTGTCTTCCCCATCCACCTAGCTTGGTAGTTTCCTATCATGTTCAAATGCAATGATACTCGGTGATGTGGACAAGCCCACTGACGTTATTTGAGTGCAGCTGGAGGTATCTACTTTAGCCTTGAAAATGCCTCTTTCTTGGCAGCACTTTGTGTTTATTATAATGCTGTCTGTAATGTGCAAAAGTACATTTCTGTTTTAACTTCCTTCTTTATGTACTAAAGAGTGTGGTTTTAATTAAGTATTTCAGATTGAAACATTTCCGGTTTTATGCATTGTTTTTTGGTTAGGTTCTGTTGGATTTTCTTTCTTCTTTTTAGGACAGTTTTCAGTTAAAATATCTCAGAGTTTTGAAAAATACCAGATGCCCAGCTCACAAAGTGTGCAAAGAGCCCCAGTCACTCCCTCTTCCTCCCAGGGAAATCAGCTGCTCCGAGTGGGAACAGCCAAGGACGGCCGATGGCGAGAATGGGGTCAGCAGGCAGAAGAGGATGCGCCAGGACTGGGATCAGCGGTTTTCAGCGCCGCGCCATGACTGCGCCTCTTTGCACAATAGGAAACGTTGACTCAGATGCGTAAAGGGAAGCACCTGATTTCTGCGGATTCTGGGTTTATGCCCCCAGAATAGCTAGAGATTGTAAGAGGAGATGGGCAGAACCTTGCTTAACGCCAGAGCATCTCTTGCAACGCAAACAGGCGAAGGGTGTCAGGCATTGCCCCTACCATCCCTGCAGCCCCCACCCACAGGGAAGCAAGGCCAACCCAAACAACTTGTAAAATAAAACAGTTGTTTTGCTGCACATCAACCTCAATTAGAAGGAAAAATAAAAACAAGCCAGATTTTCTCTCTCATGGTAATAGAGGAGCTTAGAAACGTCCTATGGAGGCACCCGAAATTTTTGAAAACACCAGGCAATGAAAATTATGTTAAACCCGTGATTTTGGTGTGTTTGACTCATGATTGTTGAATGTTGGGGTTTGGCACCACAGAACTCCTCAGTTTGAATTTGTTCCTGATGTGGTATTTCAGGTTCGGTACGAGGCGCTGTGCCTTCCGCGGCTCCTCGGGGAGCTGCTGGGTGGGTCTGGCTCGCATCCCTGCGGGAGCCTCTTCTGAATCAAGCTGTGTCTGCCACATGACAGCAGTTCAGGCAGCAAAACCAGAGTACGGGGCTGAAGGGAATCAGTGAGCTACATACACAGCTTACCTGGGTTAAGCGTTTAACTGAGATTAAATGAGCATGTTAAAAACACGCTTCATACCCATATGTCTTTTGCTCCAGTTCACCCGTGCAGCATATGCACAGGATGCTGCTTAGCCCGTTCTGCCCGGCTTACTTTCGCAGGAAAGCACTGAAAACATCCACCCTCTTTCTGCAGTGTTAGTACTTAAGGCACAGTCTAATTTATAAAGAAAACCTTTGCCTTGCAACTGTGGTACCTTGAAAGGTGGATGCAGCTTGCCTGAGCAGCAAGTGGGCCCCTGTGATGGCTGCTGCCATCTGCCCCACATGAGGAGATGAGTGTGGGGGTAGGCACGGCATCTGCCCTTGTGCCTTCTCCCTTTGCCTTGCGTTACATTGTACGGCTCTACATCAAACTACAGCATTATCTTGTACGTGCCTGTGTAGGTATGGGCTGCATGGGGTTTCCCAATCAATCACAGGAGGAGATCCCCCTCCACGTGGCTTTCTTGGCCGGGGAGCAGTACTGTGCAGGAACCAAGTCACTTCTCCTCCCTGGAAGCACTGAACTGCCTCACGTTTATGCCTCAAACCAGCTTGAAGCCATATGAATCACCATTCCCCACACCCATGGGTAATGCTCTGCAGCTGCCCAGGTAACCCTGCCTCAAAGCCCCCCATTCTGTTATGATCCACAGCCCCATCCTCTCTGTGAGGCAGCTGGGGAGGGCATTTGGTCCTCCCACCATCCGCCCCCATCCATCTCCAGCTGCCTGCCTATTTGGGAGCTCACAAATCGCTGAGTGCTTGAAGAGCTGACCACTTCTTACCTATTTGGGAATGCTTTTAAATTGTTCCAGAAACTGCTATTTGTTGATAAATTGGGGCGATCTCAGAGAAGTGTTTTAGCTAAGCTGTGTAAAAGAAGGAATGAGCTGCAGCTCAGCACTGCCAGCTGTCACTGCATTTAGAAACACACATCATAGATTTTGTTGCTTTTCAGACAGCTGCGCTTATAGCTGCTCTTATAGCCATATAAAACAGTCATTCTGTCAGCAAACGGTCTGGCAGTGGAGCTGGGTTCTATCTGCAGCCTTGTTCCCAAGCCTGGTGGATTTGCTCCTTCCACGTGTGTAGGTAAAGCCTGGAGGAAGGCAACCTTGCAGTATGGGCTGTAACCTGTCCCCAGCACCATAGCTTTGCATGGGGTAAAGAGCAAACTGCTGGGCTGTGCCCACTGCCTGTGCAAGGGACTGTGCTGATGGGGCTTGTCTTCAGCACCCCTGGTCATTAGGAATGGGTCGTTGGTGCCCTGAGAGGGTGTTCTGGGGGGGTTTACCCCAAGCCTGAGGTTACTGCTCAAGAGTTCAGCTAGCCACAAGCCACAGCTTGTTACAGCAGCGCTCACAGAAAAAAGACCCTGTCCTCTGTGGTTCATCCTATTCAGACTTCAGAAGTAAAGCTGAGAGTCCCAGGGGCCAGAATTAGATTTTAAAGAGCTTCCTCAAGGGAAGGTTATAGTTCCGGTTTATCGAATTATCGCTTTCGATAAAACCTTGTCCAGGAAGGGTTTCCATGCAAAAGATCAACCTTAAATGCCACTTGAAGAAGTCTAGCATTTTACACACATTTTATTTGCAATCCTTTACACAAAGTGGGACTAGCTGTGTCAGCAGGCTACTCCACAAGTGAGCTATGAGAGCAGGAGTGAGTTATTGCTGCACTCGCTGTTTCACACCAGTCGCTTGTACAAGCAGTGCCAGTAACTGCAACTCAGGTTATCATTGTCTCTGCATGGAATGAGCTGCCTCGTGCAGAAGCCCCAAGGATGCCTAGTGGTGCAGGCACTGTGGAGTATGAGGATGCTGATGAGCTGTACCCATGTTTTCTCAGAAGCAGTTTCCATGTCTCAAGGCCAGTGATGCCAGCTGGCCAACAGGGTGCATAAGAGCAGGTGGTGCTCATGGTCTTATTTTCTCTTGCACTATTCAAGCCTGCAGCTCTCTCCTCATCCACCTCCATTTTCCTCTGAAACTTTAGAAGATACTGGATTCATCCTGATCCAAAAGAGAAACTGTCTTAAGTTATGCAGCAGAAGAAAACCGCTTTCTTAGTGGTAATGTGATCTTAGTTCCTTCCTGACTGGAACAGAGGGTTTGGAAATTGCCCCTCTGGCCATTATCTGAGCTTTACAGCAATTGGAGATTGAACCCAGATCCCACATCTCTTCTGAAGCTCTATGGCAATTTACACTTGTTCCTAGAAACCATTACTGTCCTGTGAGCTCTCAACCACATGAGGATTGAAAACAGAGCTATTCTGCTCATTTGAGCTCTTTTTTCTGCATGAAGGTGGAACTCAGGGCTCATTCCTTTTTCTCACCATCTCAGGATTACGACCAATCCTGTCTGTTATCTGACCTCAATACCATTTACACACTGAACCCAATGCCTGTGGCTTTTATCTGAGCCCTTACAGTATTTGGAAATAGGCCATGCCCCTTGTCTGGTATCAAAAGCATTATATTAATTTGGGTTTCATTCCACAAAATGAGGCTGTCAGCCAGACTCCTTAGCAATTGGATATTGAACCCAGACCTCATGGTTGTCTTCCAAGTTATATGCCAGCTGGGAACTCAGCCTACAATCCATGGCTGCCTGCCAGGTTCCTTATTGGCGAGAGATTGACACCAAGCCCCCAGACTGCTATTTCTGTTTGGTGGTGTTAAGGACTAACCCTAGCTCACGTGATCAGCATAATCACCTCTGCGTTGGCAGTGAGATGAAAAGTCTAGTTAAAGACTTGAATGAATATTGAGGGTCGATGCTCAGCTGCCTAAAGACCAGGGATGATGACAACAATTCCCTTGGAACAAGGCCCCCTCGATACTCCAAGGGGAATAGCCCCAGATCCCCCATCTGTCATCCAGCTGGATATAAAATCCAGGTTCTCATTAACACAGTGCTCAGCGTTTCTTTACTGGCTGGCAGTATTAAAGCCAGTTCCTCCATCTTTCAGGTATTCTTCAGATGGGATTAAATTAGATCCCTTTTCTATAGCACTGTTAGGCTCTGCCAAAGCACTTCTTGTCACTCAGAACAGACCTCCAACGCTGCATCTTGCCTTGGGAAGCACTTCCCTCATGCAGCACACCCCCAGGCTTTGCTGCCCCATGGAACAATAAGGAAGTCTGGTAGGTAAATGAGAGCAAGGGACAGTTCTGCAAACCTCCATCCTCTTGGGGAAATAGAAAGCCTAACCAGGTAGAGGGAGCATTTCAGGTGAAACGTGTGCCTGAGGCAAGCAAACTTTTCCTTCCTGCCAGCAATTTTGCCTGGGAATTGTTCAGCATCTTTACAGTGTGGTTTTACTGCATAGCAAATGCTTCAGAAGACTGAATTAAAACCAAACAGCTTCCCAGCTGGGATGGTCATCATTAGAATGCAATTCCCAGCAACTGTGTGGGTTTCTTGGTATCCTCAAAATCCTCATTAAGAAGCAACTCTGAAGGAATGGCTTAACGTCAAGCTAGAATAGGAAAATCTTCCCATGGTCCAGTGGATCAAGATGGATATTATAGTGCAAACGAACAGTATTGGGATCCTACTGTTCTTCTGAACTTGCAATGATGGTGAAGGCCACTCTTTGGTGCTCCAAGTGTGCACGCTGTAGAGTGTGGGGGTCCGGTTTCCCTGTCTGAAATCCTACCGTGACTGGGGATGGAGTTCATGGGAAGATTTCAAGCCAGTTTTGCAGACCTGTCCCATGGGTCTGGAGTTACTCTGATTGCCTGTTGCATATCTTCTGATTCATATTATTTGCTACGAAAACATTAAGTCCTTGCCACACATATGTGGTTTTATGAGGATTTTCAGCCTAGGAGAGCCAGTGCAAATGGGATTCAACTGACTGTGGTGGCAATTTGTAAATAAGTTTTCCATGTACCCACTTGTTCTTCTGTAAGTGGGAATACCCTTCTTATTTCCATTCATTGCTCTCACCAGCCATCTTATTTGTCTCTTGACTGAACACTCTGTACTTTCTACCCCCTCCCTTTCAAGCTGCCTTTGAGCTTCTCTGCTCTTTGCCAGGTCTTTCCCCCCCTTCCCTCTGCTATCTCCCATGGTGTGTTCAAGGGATCCTGCTGGCTTTGGTGTTGGCACCAGGAGCTGTTTGCAGGGATGCTCCAGGCACTGCTCAGAATTTGTGGGGAATGCAGTCATGCAATACCTATGATCAGTTGAAATTGTTATTTCTAGAGCTGTGTTTCTTTGCTTTATCCACAGAGGGGTTCATCTGTTGTGAATTTGCTTGGTCTCTCAGCTAACCTGCAAATTTGGGGAGTGCAGTGTGTGCTGCCCACTCAGCTTTCACCCCATCCTCCTCAGTGCTGGTATGCACTGTACGTGCAAGAGATGGACGTGGTGAATAGTGGGGATAGAGGGAGAACAGGCTCTTCTTTCCTGTCCTTCTGGTTGACTTCCCAGAGTTACGAAAGCCGCTGGCACGTCATGCCATGCCCCGCCATCCCTAAGCCCACTGGCTGATCTCAGCCGCTGTCTCAGCGTGCACATGCATTTCCACTCTCTGTGCTAAATCCTGCCAAAGCAAAATTCCTGAAGCAGAATAAAAACATGGAAGACTTTCAAACCCAGAGATTGTTGAACTGTCCCTCTCACCAAATGGCAGTCAATACTCTGTTCTTTATAAAGCTTGTAGTATAATGCTGAAGTCAGTAATTACAACAGGGAAGTCTGTCCAATTATTTTAAACAGCCAGAGATGTTTTAATGTGCCTCACATTTTGTGTTGGCATGCCCCAGAGTTAAGTGCCATCCATCTTTTAGAGAACTTTAAAATCTGAAAAGGAGAAAAATGGGAAAGAATCCCAAAACGCATACTTGTCCCATGAACACCACCACCATTTATGGCCTCAGAGACACCTTCTCTTGCATTTTGAAACTGTTTGCCTCCCTCTGGGCAGGGTGAGGGATTCATGCAAACAGCCAAAACCTTTAATCCCTGAGTAGAGCTTCAGCTGAGGGCAGGATTGAGAGCAGATCTTCACTGGAGGCCACCCAGCCATGCATCATTGGGCAGTATTCACTCTCCAGATGTGTTCAAGCCTATACAATCGAGGAAGTAGAAGGCTGAGAAAGCCCAAATATCTTCTGATTTCTCTTTTGTGCCAGGCTTTGGGGCCTTCATCTCTGTCTGCTGGCTGCTGTTCATCCCAAACCCACCGAGGCATGCATCCATTCCCAATGACACCTGCCAGCAAGCACTGCTGCTGGGTGCAAGGAGCAGAGCACGTAGCTTTGCCACCTCGGTTAGCCTCACTCCAACTATGTGAGCATCAGTTGTGAGCATCCGTAAGTGGCAGAAGCTCACTCTTGGCATCCTTGAACTTTTTGTAATTATTATGTTTATTTTTATCTGCTTTATTCCTTTTCCCTTAGCTCAGTGGCTCATGTGTGTTGAGCCTGCACAGGCAGAGGGGGAGAAGGGGCAGGGAGAACATCTTCTAAATCCAGTTTCTGCTCTATTAAGATTCATTCTGGTATGACAATGGCTTTTTCTATTGAAATGCTTTGTGAAAGCCTTGCCTAATGATCTGTTAGCTGGGGAAAGGTTAAATTCTGGCAAGATTTTCTGTGTTTGATGAAGAAAAAGCAGTGCAATTATCCAGAATTCAAAGTGAGGTTTAGCCAGCTGTTAATAATACTGCATTTCTTCATGTTCTCATTGCTCAGAAATAATGTGTCCGTCCCCAGCCGTGGCAGTAAAGTATTTATAGCCTTCTCTTTTGGCCCTGTTTGTACTCGTGGAGGGTTGGACGTCACTTGAGGTCTTCTAAATATGTTTCTTTTTGTGCTTTAGGCACCCATGACACTACCTTACTGCAGCTCTTTGCAACAGGGATGTCTAGTTTAAGGTGTTCATCTCAAAAGGGGTCAGACATGCCCTTTAACCACTAACGGTTGGGTATCTTGTGCAGACTGGTCATCAAGGCTCTGCTAGAGTCATTGGAGAGAATGGTGATTCCAAGTTCATGCTATCCCAAGACAGCTGCTAAGGATGAAGGAGATAAGCTGACTTGATACCTGATAGTCTTGATTCCAAGAGTGCCCATATTAACAACCTTGTTTGATGCAGAGAGAGGTTTATTGGTAGTTTTCTGCTCTTTGTGGCTTCATTGCAGTCTGCAGGTGAGTCTGTGTTCTGGGAGACCACTGGAAATGTGCAGGAACAACCCCCAAACATCTGTGCATTTCTCCCAGCTTTCCCTCCTGATTGCTGAGGTTTCCAGCTTGGAAAATCATGGCAGAACACAAAATACACGTGGCATCTCTGTGTCCAGGCGCACGGAAACAAAACAGGCCCCATGGGGGAAATATAATTTCACAGTGGCAGCCCTGCATTGGGATAAACAGACGGCTTGTTTCCTCCGGTGGATGCATGGAAAATCAATTCCCAGTCCTCTGCAGAGGCTCCTAAACATGAATCAAATCCCCTCCTGTAGTACAACTGTTTTGCACCAGTGAAAAGACTTCATTTCTAGCAGAGAACGGCAGGTGACACCTTTTTGTTATCTTCATGTTGTCATTTAGGTGCCTATCTCACCCTCTTTACTGATTTCAAGTGCAGCTTTCTGCTTGGGGGTTTGAAGTAAATGAGTATTAAGTAACTGTATCTGTCTCTAATTCACTAAATATCCAGAAAAAAACAGCTAATGTGCCTGAATCAGTGGGATGAATACATTAGATTAATCTAATTCAGCTACTTTCACTCAAACAACCAGTAGCATTTAGAAAAAGGTTGTGAAAGGGATTAGGAATCTTTTTTTCCACATTTTTCCTTTCTTCTTTCCATGACTCTGCTAGTTAGCTATTCAGTTAGCTGATTTCCTTGATCCTCCTTAAAAGATGACTTTTAAAATAAGTTTATTCTTTTCAGACCTCGGAGCTGGCTCCATATTCACCGAGTCTTTCAGTGTCCAGGAAAGCGACAGGATAAATGCAGATGTACAGGCTGTGAGCAGCTTTTCCCAGCTGGAGTGAGCAGCTTCTGGCTGTCACCATCTCACTAGCACCTCAGTTGAGCAGTACAGGTACAGGGAGACTCGCAACATCACCCCTGGGCTTAGAGTAATTCACTGAACCTTCTCTCTATCCCTTTAGCTTCCTTGGCCACGCTATCCCTTTAGTGCCATGGCAAGGCTGATATATGTACCCTCCCCCTTTATGCCTTTCTTTACTGGAAATGGGTAAAAAGACCCAGAGTAGGCTGCCTGACCCTTCAGTTTAACAGCAAATTACTGGTAGCTGCTCTCAGTGTGCCTGTTTCTAGCCCCAGTTCAGTCTAGACCAGGGTTACCTTGCATTCTGGAGAGAATATTATGTGCTGTCATGTCCAAAGCCTTAAAAACAACCAAGGTATAAGACCTAAATGGCTGCTTTGCTGCCCACAAACTCTGCTCTTCTGTCAGTAGATTACTTCAGTGTGATTTGTTCTTGACACATTCCTGTGGCTGTTGATCATCTCCTTATATTTTGTGAGTGCTGACAAGCAGCTTGGTTATTTGTCCAAGTATTTTTCTGGGACCTGAAGCCGGTCTGCCTATTCTAATTCCCCGGTGCCTCCTTCCCTTCTTCTGAAAGAGAAGCCCTCAGTCTGCCCCCCTGGCCCCCTGGAACCTCCCCATCCCTGGCGGCTTCTCACAGTTAAGTGGTTGCATCTCCAAGGTTGCTTCAGGAAGCTCACTGAGTGTCCTGGGATGCGATTCAACAGGCAGGGATGACTGAAAACACCACAGTTATCTAATTACTCTCTCACCAAATCTTCTTTCTTTTGAGTTCGTATCCTGCTAATGCTGGCATTAGCTTTGTCAGGCATTTGATTGCTGTTGAGTATTTTAGGGAAAATTGAAGCAAAAGAAGGCATTAAGGGTTTTGTCTCTCCCAGCTGTGCTCTGTGCTAATGTCACTTTGCCCTGAATAGTGGGCCAGCTCTTTCTTTGTTTTCTCCTTCTGCTGCTGGCTGGTCCCCCACTGCTCACCAAGCCCACAATGGAGCAGGGGAGATGCCAGCTTTGTAGCCAGTGAGTAGGACATAAATCCCACAAAGACCCCAGCACCTCAGGAGGGCTTGGCCAGGATGTCACCAGGCAGGGAGCCCTCCTCTTCCTGACCTCAAGGGGTGGCATGAAGCTCCCCTCTTTGTGCGCAGAGCAGAGATTAGCAGGGTGCATGGTGCATGCCTCGGAGGCTCCACTTGATTATTGTTGAGGCTTGGCTACTGTGCAGGTGGCTGTGGGAGTAGAGAGCAGGCTGTGGTGGCACACAGGAGAGGTGGCCATGGTCTGGCAGTCTGGGGTGGTGATTTCCTCCTCTGGTCCCCAGGCACTGCATGAATCTGCTCTGAAAGAGATGCAAGGCAGTGTAAGTACAGGAAAGGTTGAACTTCCCATGCCAAGAGCAGATGAAAAGAGATGTTATAAAGTCACCTGTCTCTGGTAACATGGCCCCTAGCTCTGACACAGTGGTGGAGGGAATCCAAGTATCATGCTGGAAAGAGGTGAGCCTACACCTGGAATCCTATCCGTGTTTCAAAGGTCAGGTGTGTTTCTGTAGTTACAGATGTCATGGGATGGCATTTGACCCTGGTTTCATCCTCCACAGAAGGCAAGCTCTGATGGACAGCAGGATCATTTGAACCTTCCTGGAACTGGCTTTTGTTTGAACTACAAACTGTTTCTTGTTTCTTCCCAGCCAGGTCTCTAGACAAACTCTATAACTTTGCTGACTGCTCTGGCCTTCACCTGATCTTTGCACTGAATGCTCTGCGCCGAAATCCCAACAACTCCTGGAACAGCTCCAACGCCCTCAGTCTTCTGAAGTACAGCGCCAGCAAGAAGTACAACATCTCCTGGGAGCTGGGCAATGGTGAGTGTGGGAATAGGAGAGCCACAGGAACGGAGCTCACTGTAGCAGAGAAGTGAAAGGACAGCTCTCCCTTTCGTAAGAGCGTTATCTGCAGATCTCAAGATCCTTTGCCAGTGCAGTTTCAGAGGGATTTAAAGGATGCTGCTATACGGCAGCACTATCTCTTAGATGGACCTGGCATGTGTTAGCCCCTTAACTGGGCATTTCCATCAGCTGATATTAAGCACATTAAATGTTTCTGGCCTGGCTGTTGGGTTGGCCAGACCAGCAGCTATATGGACCTGTGCGGCAGCTGCAGTGCCAGGGGAGTGGGGGACCCTGCAGGGACAGGAGCATGACACCAAGGCAGGGTCCTTCACAAAGCACACAGTCAAAGGGGCACAGGAGGAGGTGCTGGCACAGGAGAGTAAGTGATTGCCCCCATGCACTCCTCAGAGTCCCCTTGTGCTGCCCTGCAGGCAGCTCCGTGGAGCTCAAGCTGTGCGACAGCATGAGCTGTGTGTCTGTCTCCGGAAGCGTGGCTGAAGGAGCGGAGCTGGCAAGCCTTGCTTGTCTATTTTTATTTTCCCAGAGCCCAATAACTATCGGACCCTGATCGGCCGCTCGGTAAACGGCAGCCAGCTGGGGAAGGACTACGTCCAGCTGAGAAGCCTCCTGCAGCTTATCCGCACTTATTCCAGGGCAAACCTCTATGGGCCAAACATTGGGAGGCCCAGAAAGAACGTCATCTCTCTCCTGGAAGGGTGAGTGATGTTGCTTTGACAAAGAGTTCAGAAACCCTGCATTAGGTAGACTAGCTCCTTGGCTTCCCCATGTCCAACAGCTGCCAGGACAGTGAGGCTCTGTGTGGCTCAGCCACCGCAGTACCAGGGGCTTGCGGACATGGTCCCAGGTGGGATTTTGGGTTAGGCGATTTCCCCTAATTTCTCCCAAGTATTCCCAGAGTTTCCCAATTATAGGCAGACTGACTTGCTCACCATGTTGGGACATGAAGAAAATGTATTGGCTCCTCCATGCTCATAAACTGTAGGGCTGGGAGATGGATCCTGATGCCGCTTGTCAGTGCAGGTGTCTCAGAGTCCTCCTGAACAAATTGCTTCTCTCTTGCTATTTGGTGACTTCTTTTCCCTGTGATTTCTCCATCTGTGCAGAGGAGGAACCTGTAGCAACTTTCTTCACTGGCCAAGCTTTCTGCTTTCTGCTCCTTCCTAGGAGAATTGGCATGTCTCTAGTTTGGAGAGGCCAGAGGTGGAGAAGGAATGGTGACAGTGAGGGACGCAGACACCTGGAGGTGACATTGGACAGCTACAGGAACCAGGGAGGTGTGGGAGCCTGCTGGCAGCAGGAATGGGGACTGTGAGGCTCAAAGGCCGTGCAGCAGAGGGGTAATTCCCTGCAGGACTGTAAACAGAAACTCCAGTGTAGAGGGCTGGGCAGGGGGAGGTGTGGAAGGGACTCTGCTGGGAGCAAAGCTGGGTCTAGTATTCATTAACATCTGCATGAATGATCTGGCAGAAACAATAAACAGCACACTGATGCAGTCCCTGGTGAGGTGGGGAGGGAGCCAGGGCCAGATTCTCAGCTCTGCTGCAGCAGCACAGTGAGACCATAAAGCTGGTTGAACCAGCTGCAACACCAGCATCCTTCCTGCTGACAGAAGTGGAGGAGCAGCCCCTGTGCCCGCACCATGGCTGCCACCAGTGCCATATGAGTGCATCTTGTTCAGTACAATGCAGGGAGAGTTACAAAACGTTGTAGTAGCCTTGATCAGCAGGAAATCCATTAGCACTGGGAAGAGTGGGCTGAGTAAGGAAAACAACAGGGATGAGTGCCAAGAAGCTCTTAGGGAAAGGGAAGTCCTACTGCTGTGTTTGCCCTTGGTGCGCCGCAGCCAGGTCCCAGGGAAGAGGGGTCGGAAGAACTGAGTTGCACGGCCAGGGTGGTCCAGCAGCTCTGCGATGCTGGAGCTGCACTATGACTGACAGCAACTCCGGGAGTGAGGCTGTAGTGTATGACCTGATGGAGAGGATGGCAGAAACACCGTCTAGAATGAAAGGGAAGGTAAGGTAGGGCTAGGGTTTGAACAGTCCTGGTGATTGGCTGGTGGGGACTCTCCAGTCTTTCATGCAGCTGTGAAAGGGCTATAATGAGCATACCATGCCTGCTCTCTAAGCTATATGCTGTTTCTCTCCTGCCATCCCTGCCTGCCAGAATGACACTGGTCCAGAGGCGCTTAAAGAGACTTCTCTCTCCCATGGAAAAACCTTGTGTCATGCACTCTAAATCTGGTGTCTGCAGCTCATGGTGAGCAGCACATGCCTACATGGCCAACGGGGTCCTGTGAGAAAAGAGCTGCTTGGCTTTCCACATAAAGACCCAATTATTACTAGGCAGGGAGTAAAGAGGAGGAACAAGTCTGATTACACAAAAGCAAAAGGCCAAATGCCATTGGCAGTATTAGGAAATGGAGTTGCAAAAGGACAAATAAACAAACCCCAATGCCTAAGCTGCTTGACAGCATGAGCTTTATTCCCACCAGCTCCCTGAGGTCACTTGAGTACTTTCAGTCAGTGATACTGAAAGCTCAATGGGATGTGGCTCAGCATGTGCCTGGGGCTGTCATGGCCAAGACATTCCTCTCAGATCTGAATGAACCCCACACAGTAGACAAGCAGAAGAGAGGAGAAAGAATTTAGGAAGGTGCTCTCAATGGCAAGCCTGCAGTCTGCATTGCTAAACCACCAGGAGTGGCCTATGTAGTGCTCACAGTAGGACAAAGGCTCTACAGTGAATACATTGTGTGCAGTTAACAGTCCTAATGATGTGAAACCTGCAAGGTTTTTCTCTTAGAAAAACTGATGAAGAGCAGAAGTCAACCAGGTAGGAAGAGATATGCCAAGTGTAGGATTATGACTCAAATGTTAAGTAGGGCTGGAGGGGAGATATGAAACACCCCAGAGTAGAGGACAGGATGGGTGAATTAGTCTGTCAGGCAAGCAGTGTCCTGTTACACAAAGTGAAGATACGGGCTTTGGTTTGGAGGAGAGCTCAGAGAGGCCCAAGAAGTGATCTCCAACAGCAGAAGCTGGCATTAGGTGCTCTCCAGGGAAAGCCTCTAGAATTATCTGAGGTCCTGAAACACACAGAGAAGAGTCACATATTGAAGTATTACCTAAAATTACATTTTCCTGTTTCATGCTCTGAGTTCCATAGTTTAACTTTTATCTCAAGCAAGCAAGCTAGATTCATTCTTTATGTCTAAACCTTGTTCTGCAATAATGGCAGTGTCAATGTGAATTGGACATTGCTCTCTGCTGTGTACCAGGCTCTGTCTCTCTCAGTGATGGGAGATGGGCATCTTCAGGGCCATTCTGACCCAATCCTTGGGCCTGTCCTTCAGGACATGGTGGGACAGCACCTGGGATGCCACTTTTCTCTGGGTTCTGCTAAACAGGCTAGATGATGAGCACAGATCAGGAACCTGAAGGTCTGCAGCATGTAGGACTGTGTGTATGCTGTCCCACTGCACAGGCTGTCCTTAGTCGGGTGGCACTGAGCTGTGCAGGTGAAACCTATGCACTGCCTGATGGTTGGAGGTAGGATATGGTGACAGGAGGAGAGCCCTGCCTGACACACAGCAACATGGGCTTTGCACACCTTTCACTGCTGAGTTATTGCTCCTGAGCTTTTGTACCACCTTGCACAGTGCGATGGCTCAGATACGCAGTGTATCACAGTCACTGCAGGCTGGCAAGTCCTACAGACTGGAACAGGACCACTGCACAATGTAATGACAGGCTCTGCAGGGATGCATTGCTCCAATGGCTGGGACCTCCTGTGCTGGAGGCTAGGAATGGTGTCTTGTGAATGCACAGGTGCAAGAGGGAATTTCTGCAGACACAACCACCAGTTGAGTTTGATGAGGTGTTAATTAGACCATTCATGCAGCCTGAGCTGTTGGAGAGCAGACCATGTTAGCTACCTACTGCGTCTGTGGGTACAGGAATCCCAGAATTGTTTGGGATTTGCTTGGGAAAAAAAAATGTGAGATTTGAGGGAATTAGCATAGATTTTAACAGCAGATCAGGAATCAGACACAAAGGTTAATGCATGACTGAATCACACATTCAATGCTGGAAGGGAAGAAACACAAGGGAAAGCTATTAGGAAGGAGAGATGCTAACATGTGTTAAAGCTCAGAACATTTGGCACAAAACTTAAACCAGCATGTCTGGGCAGATTTGGCTGGGTGTGCTCATGACCTGTTTTTCCTCAGCTGGTGTTGCCTAGTTTTTGCCACTGGCCACTAACAAGCATTGGGGTGTTAACCACAGCAGGAGCAGCAGTGCCAGGAGGATAAGGGCTGTCAGGCACTTGTGTCCATGCTAGGCTGGCTGTTGATGCTTTGTGGCTACTTCGGTTCCTGAGCCTTCTTGAAGTCATCAGAGAAGTGAAAATCTTCCTTGTGTGGAGTTATAGCCTTTCCCTACCTCCTTATCCCCTCAGCTCTCAGAGCCACCAAACCTGCTGCCTCCTTGGGTTTCTGTCTGCCCTCTTCCCAGCCTCCTTGGCCTGTTCTTACCACTGTGTCACCACCGAACATCTGGTCACAGAGTCACTGCACCTCTGGTCAGGTGGCAGCAGCAAGAGAGGTTACCTCCCACGTGCCATTCCTCAGCTCGCAAGGCACAGGATTTTCATAGAATCACAGAATCATAGAACAGTTAGGGTTGGAAAGGACCTTAACATCATCTAGTTCCAGCCCCTCTGCCATGGGCAGGGACACCTCCCACTAAACCATACCACCCAAGGCTCTGTCTAACCCGGCCTTGAACGCCACCAGTGATAGAGCATTCACAGCTTCCCTGGGCAACCCATTCCAGTGCCTCACCACCCTTACCGTAAATAATTGCTTCCTCAGATCCAATCTAAACTTCTCCTGTTTAAGTTTGAACCCGTTACCCCTTGTCCTATTACTACAGTCCCTAATGAAGTGTCCAGCATCCCTATAGGCTTCATCCTTCATAATTTTACTACCCTCTACCCCTGGTTTGTAGTACCTGTGTGGAGTTAACATCCCTGTGGTTCACTGGCTTCTGTTGGTGATGGTGTCATTCCAGAGTGAGCTCTAAAAGGAGCCTATACAGGGGAGGAAGCACGTTTTTCAGTGCTTATGAAGTCCTTCCTCCCCACCAGCTGCAGACATGGCAGGGCCACGGAGGCACCGTGGAGACGGTGTCTTGGTTATCTGTGGGCAGCCCAGGTATAGGTCAGGCTAAAACCTGTTGCAATACTCAGCCCTGCTCCCTGCATCCATAAATCAAGCCCAAGCCTAGGTTCCTGTGTACGTATGTGTAGAGAGGTGTTAGCTTATAGCTCATGGAATAGCCAAGCTGTACACCAGGGGTTCAACACAATCAGAGAGCTAAGCAAAATAAGGTGA
Organism: Forpus xanthops; assembly: GCA_032466535.1. Taxonomy (NCBI): domain Eukaryota; kingdom Metazoa; phylum Chordata; class Aves; order Psittaciformes; family Psittacidae; genus Forpus; species Forpus xanthops. Next base: position 33,137 of record JASSUY010031943.1, on the reverse strand, counting down.
CAAAAATGGGAGTCTTTGGCAGTATTTCTATGATGTCTGCCCATGCCTTGTGTCCATGAAGAGGACTGTGGCTGTCGAGCAGCACACATCTGTCAGTTCAGGCACTGCTTTTCATCCAGGACTTGCTTTGGAGTAACAGTGTATAGACAGAGCTTTTTTGGTTAAATTCAAGTAGGGAAGAGAAACAAGGATAACCTGGAGTAGGTGTTATCCAGCAGAGAGGAGGTCTATGGATGGGTTTCAGGAAGATATGTGGTGTTCGTCTGGTCCTCTTGCTGACAAAGACTTCTGCCCCATTCAACACAGGGACTTGTAAGCACTGCAGTTTTTGAAGCTCTGTTTTGGCTTTTTTACTTCCTTTAAAAAGTACATCCTTGCTGTATTGGTCTAAGGCTCTTTAGTGATGCTGCAAAGGTGAGACATCTGAGTCAGAAGAGCCAGAAACTTCACCCTTATGCAAACTACCATAAGGCTGGAGGCGCAGACTGTACTGAGACACTGAATAGGTTCAGAGCAAGAATTCTGTACAAAAAATCAAGCCACAAGACAAGCAACATTAACCTAATGATACAAAGGGAAGAGGAGGTCACTGTAGCATGAACTCAGGCTCTGGTAGCATCAAACTTATGAGTGAATCCATTCATAAATACACTGAAATGAGGTGTGAAGGATGTGATGAGGCATTCTGCGGTTGGTTATCTAGCAGGGTCAAGGATCTGAGATATAAGCAAAAGATTTAGCTATTGCTCTCTCAGGAGGAAAAGGTTAAGAAAGTTGTTGCTGAAACTTGATCTGGATGGCTGAAATGCCAAAATCATAGTTCCCTGTACAGGAAGAACAAAATGAGCAAGAAAAGACATAGATGAGATTATGCCACTGTGTAAGTACATCAGAAAGATGAAATAGAACCAGAAAGGTTCCTGAGGTGCTGATTACAGAGGTTGGGCAGTCTGGAACATTCAATCATAGAATAGTTAGGGTTCTTTGCTAGAAGGCTTGTGCAGCCCTGTCTGGTTGCAGAAATGTGACGCTGAGCAGAGAGAGAATACACTATAGCTGTGAGTTTACACGTAATGCCCTCCAGGTTCTGCTCCTCAGAGTGAAATCCCTGTCTGAAATCTGTCACTGCAGATCAAGATCTTTGCAGCAGGTAGCATGAATTGGATCTGGTGCCAGCCTCTGCTGCTGCAGGTATTTGATTGTGCTACTGGAACCTGCAGAATTTAGTAACTGAAGCTTGTCCTTTAGGTCCCACTCACCAACCAATTCAGACATGAGATAAAGCTATTTCTACCCATCACTGTTGGCTCAAAGGGCAGAAATCTGCCATCCAGATCTGGGGATCTGCCATGGCACCATAGGCAGACCAATGGTAGGCCAGTTTGGTTTTGTAGTACTCCAGGGAATGCAAATGAAAGAACCCTTGAAGTCCAGCACCCAGGAGTCAGCAGGTGATAATAAACCCGCTGGGAGCCCATGCAATGGTAACTTGTCTCCTTGTGCAGCTTCATTCTTTCTTACCTGATCTTTTCTATATTATTATTACTCCAAGGATGACAATCTGCCATTACCTGCATGGGAAAGAGATTTCCAAATGCAGGTGACTCTTTAATGTACCTGGAATAAGCGTAGGAAGTTCCAGTGACTGGAAGCTGAGGCCAGACACATTCAGGTGAGAAATAACATACTTGGAGGCTAATTAACCATGAGAGCAATTTGTTTAAGGTTACAGTAGGTACTGCATGTCTGGCAAGTATTGGATCATGAGATTTATTTCAGATGTGCCCGCACTCAAGTGAAAGCTGTGGCTATGAGAGATGCTGAGGGAGAGGTCAGATTTGAGCCATGGTTTCCAACATAGAGTTTTGGTGTCAATACCATCTCATGGTGTTGCAGCTCTTTTGACCCACTCTTCCTCATCTCATTCCTGACCTGTAAGGGTGCTCCCACCTTGTGCTAGCATTACCATATCTGGGACAGAACTGTGAACAGTTTGGGTGACTGGGTAATATTAAGTTACATCTTTCCCCATGCTAATTTAAAAGCAAGCTTGAGCCTCAGTTCTAGATCAGTACAGGGCCCCACAAGTAATAATGCTGGCATGGGAATGTGGCACACCAAGAGCTGTAAGGATAAGGAATTGGATATATCTGAGCTTAATGGTGTTGTCTCATCCTCAGCATTACAGACTGCTGCTGCTGAACCCATGACACCCAGCCTGAGGTTCCTGTTCCTCCATGTGCCTCTGATGTGTTCTGCTTTCCTACCTAGAGATGGTCCCCAGCAGATCTTGAGGACTTTTACCTTTGCCCAGGTTTCTGATGTGTGGAAGTCCAGCCAGGGATACCCCACAGGCTGCCACCCATCTGAATGTTGGAGCATCACTATAGTAGTTGCCCACATTGACTGCACAACAGGGGCTCAGCTTGTCCCACTGATCCTGAGGGGAGATTTGCTACACATTGGTCAGAGAAAGCCCACTGTGTAGGAAAATGGCAGATTTACTGCCTCAGCCCATCTGTGCAGCACATGTGCAGGGATCTGAGCCCTCCCGGAAGCATCTGTTTTGCTCTACCTGCACCACACTGCACACATGGACATCACGCAGTCCAGGAAATCCCAGACAAAAAACATGCCAGTACTGATCATTGGGACTGTACGGATCTCCACTGGCCTTGAAACCTGTGGTTTGAGCTACACAGGTGCTGCAGGAATGAAGGGGATTAGTAGCATCTGTATTCCTAAACTGAGGATATTTGGATACCTGCATGTTCACCCACCATGAGCTTTCATCTCTTGCTCATGCAGTACCGCTTGTTGGCTGTTGAGCTGCTCCAAGTTCCTTTTGGAGGGTACAGATCAGTTGTCTGTGATGCTCCTGGCACAACTTCACCATTAAGGCAAGGCTTGAAGTTTTACCAGGAACTTTTTAACTTCATCCTGCAAAAATCTCAATAAAAGGAAAAAAGAAAGGAAGGAAGGAAGGAAAGAAAGAAGGAAGGAAGGAAGGAGGAAGGAAAGAGAAGGGGAGGGGAGGAGAGAGAAAAGAATAAAAGAAAAGAGAAGAGCAGAGAAAAGAAAAAAAGAAAAGAAAAAAAAGAAAAGAAAAGAAAAGAAAAGAAAGAAAAGAAAAGAAAAGAAAAAAGAAAAGAAAAGAGAAAAGAAAAGAGAATAAAAGAAAAAGAAAAAGAAAAGAAAAAAGAGAAAACAGACAGAAAGTAAAACTTGGCCTAGATATCTTATGGTAAAACTTTAAAATGACCAGAACTGATTTATTTTGCTCTTATGCAGACGGAAGAGGAGCACTAAAGCAAGCCAGGGCCTTTTCTGTCCTGCCTGTGGTCTGCCCAAGCAACGCCTGTGTCCTAGAACAAAATTTTCTCAGAGTTTTTTATCAACAAGCCAATTAATTACTTCCTGGAGAGATGGGAGACGATGGAGGTCCTGCTTCTGCTGCTCCAGGGATGCTGGAGCTATACCAAGGGTCTGCTTTGCTTTCAGTCCCTGCTCAGAAATTGCTGTAGTGGGTGTGCTTGCAGCAGGGCTGTAGGCACTGTGGAAGTGATGAGGAGAACTGGAGAGCTTCATTCTCTAAGCTCAGTCTGCCCATGGCTTTGGAATGTGAGTGGAAAATGCCAAGCTGAGGCTGAAGAAGTGATTTAGTCAAGTCTGGGATGGTTTAGTTTGCAGCCAGAACATAAAGAACTTAAGGTTAGAAAGTAAGCTGGGCTAATCTTCAAACTCAATTGCAATATATTTATCTTCAAACCCAATATATATTGTGTTCCTAATTTCAGTTTAGTTCACTTTTTACACTTCATTTTAGGTACAAATCCATGTAACAAGCATTTTAAACCTGGGAGTTGGGGGTTTTATCCTTTTGGCATATTTCTGCATGCTTAATGTCGTAGAACAGTGCCTCTCCATAGCAATATTTGCAAAATCCCCTTTTCACTTGCTGATGGGTGTGAGCTATGGGGAGCTCTCCCTCTGGCTGCACTGGGGCTGGTCTCCTCATCCTGCTCAGCTGGGGAGCAGCCATCCCCAAACCATCTCCCTGGCATTGGTCTCCTAGACCTGACCCTCAGGAGAGATATAAACCCATTTCTGAAAGGCAAGCCTGGGTACTGAAGCTCACAGCACTGCCAGGCAGTAGAATCAGGGATGCATCAGAGCTACGAGGTTGTAGAGCATGTTATTGTTTTTCCATTTCTAATTGTATCTCTTCCCTCTCTGTCTGCAGGGATTTATTACTGCTGCCTTTGCCAGTGTCCTCTTATGCTTCACAGGGTCCAGCTGCCCTTTTGTCCCAGTTTATAATTGACCATTGTCATTAATTTAAAGTCAGAATGATTGTTTCTGAGCTATATTTAGCCCCATGCTTCCTGCTCTTTTTTCAGACATTATTAGAGGCTCATGGCTGGAAAAGCTTGCTGCTTATCCCTGCCATGACAACTAGTCTGATAAAGGTCTCATCTCTCCTCACAGACATCCCTTTTCTTCCCCACTCTCAGTCACGGGTCTGTCATGGGTGAGTTGAGGTCAGAGGACTCAGCACCACTCATCCCTATGTCCCAGTGCAGTTAGGACATCTGGGTGATCCCTGCTATGCTCCTGGGAACCCTGTTCATCAAAGAACAGTCTCTAACAATACAGCACCAGTTTCTTTCTCATCACGTTCACTTGCTCAAGCCACTGTTTCCTGTGTGTGCATATCACTTCCAAAAAGTATCAGCTTCACAGCACACATTACATTACTGAACACAAGAGTGTGCCTGCCCAGTTTGTGTGTGCCTTTATGTGTTTCTATATCTGTGCCCTTAAGCATAAGTATATAGTAACTTCCTCTTGGGAGCTGCAATTTTCCAAGATGCAGTTTAGACCAACTTGGATGGCAGCAAGGCTGTGCTAGAAGCTGCTGGGGTGGTTGCATAAGGTTCCCAAGATAAGGAATTGCTTTGGTTTTGGCATTGGCAGTGTGCGCAGATACTTCCGTATAGCCTCAAGTCTGACTCAAATAGGAGCTGTCTGGAAGAGGTGTGTTTTCTTTAAGACAGTTGGGTCACAAGCCATCAGGGGACTCATACATATCTATATGACTGTAACCTAGTGCATGGAGGTGCTGTGGTTAGTCACAGGAATGGGACAAACCAGAAGTGCCCCCAGGTGGAATCCTATAAGTTTGCTGACAGCCAATGCCAAAGCAAGAGCATTGAAAAAAGGGAAGCCCATAGCAGTATTTGTCCAGCCTTTTTTCGCATCCTCCAATGCCCAAGGGCTTCCTGAGCTGGAGGTGGCATCTTAGCATCCAATAGATTTTCTGGGTTTTATTTCCATTTTCTTCCATTTTTCTAGTCCTTGCTTGAATCAGTCAAGGAGTTCCTCAGCTTAAATATGTGTTGAGTGAAGAAATGTCTTCTTTTAAGATGAAATAAATCACTATTGAGGATTGTTGCAGTCATAGAACTAAGTAGGTACCCCAAGATCTTGTTCCTGAAATGCTGTTTTCCCTAGCTGCCCCAAAATGATGCTCAGAGCTCTGCTGCCAGTTGGGTTTCACTCTGTTATTCTCAGCTGTCCTTGCTATAAGCATTTGTTTTAAGTACAATTTATTCCCTCCATCTAAGGTTGAAAAGATTTCATTAGAAAGGGTCTGTGAGTGAGGTGACCACCTTTGTAATCCTGTGATGTAGAATGCACATTGGTTGCTTTAGGACATCCCCTGTGACTATATTGGCCTCGTATGATTTCTTTCTCTGTTTCCTATAGGTTCATGAAAGTGGCTGGCAGCACGGTGGATGCTGTTACCTGGCAACAGTAGGTATTCACCATTCCATCTACTTTTTCCAACACTAATTGCAGTGACCAGATGATGCTGGGAGCAGAGCTGATGTGCTCTCTGGGTGTGAAAGGGGGCAGAGGTGTGACCACCACCTCCTCTCTCCTCCTGCTTCATTTAAATAGGTGGAAGAAGCTCTGCCCCTCTTTCTGGAGCCCCTTGGAGCAAACACAGGAGGGGATGTATTAACCTTTATCACTGCAGCTGAGACAGAGGCTTAAAACACCTCTGCCTGCAAGCCTGGACTTTCTGATTGCTGGAAACAAAGCCTTGCACTGCATCATTGAGTGCAGCTGGGGGGACAAGGCAGCTCCGGTGGTGGCTGGGATGGAGACAATAGGGAAGCAAAAGCCTTGTCTGACAGATATTTGGGACTATCTGAAAGTCCTCTTCCTTTCACCCCAATCTCCACTCCATGTCTTTCCATGACCGATGGCCTGAAGTTTAACTGGTATGGTCCAAAGGAGGGAGAGGCAGCTTAGTCCAATGGTAAATGCATAATGCCTCAGTTCCCACTCTGTTTTGTAAAGGTCTGGGATGCCTGTAGAGACACTGCTGCCTTATACTGCAGATGGAGACCCAGGAGCAGGTGTCACCTTTGACAGGGTGGTGAATATTCAAGGCCCAGGCCCAGCTGGGGCTGCCAGAGAGATGCTGATACCTGATTTTCCCCGTCTCCTACCTGTGCTGCACTTTGGAAGAGCAAAGCAAGCTCTAAGCTGTAGCATTGAGTGTGACAAGCACCAAAGTGGAGGAAAAGCTTTTCATATTTCAGGGAAAAATCCATTACCATTTTCTTCCTCCTTTGCACTCTGCAGCCAGAGGCAGGATCCCTAGCAGGCTGTGGCTCTCTGCACTGGGAGCCAGTGAAAAGGTGAGGCAGTGTGCGAGCACAGCACTGACCACCAAAATTGACAGAAAAAGGGTTTATGGGGCAGGCAGAATTCTCTCCTGCCACACAGGACACAATTCAGAGACAAGCATTCACATGGTGAGTTCCTGTACTGTTCCCAGAAAACGTGGATCTGCTCTGACATGATTTAAACTTCCCATGCAGCACACTGGCTTTGAGCATGGGAGCCGGGTTCTCAGGTCCAAGGTGGGCTTGTGTGTGCTGCCCACACGGCTTGCTCCCAGAGCTGGTCCTTCACAATAACTTAGTGGGGAACTCAGGTTGCTGAAGCATGTAAAGACCAGCTCTTGTACAGCCCAGCTGGAGACCTGCTCTTAAAAAGAGCCTGGTGGGTTTGAGGGCACAAAGTTTTCTTGCAAGCACACCCACAGTCTGTGTTGGTGTGTTAACCTTGCAGCCTCCTGCAGAAGCAACTCTTGGTATCCCAGAGTGGGTTGTCACTGCAGGCATGACCAACATCCAGCAAGTCCCATTCCTCAGGAAGCTCAGCTTGTCTCACTGAGCATGTTTGGGGTTTTGGCTCCTGGTGCTTCCCCACCAGGCAGCAGCAGCTCACTGCACTGCGGGCAGTGGGGTAGCATATCGTTTGGAATGGGATTTGTGTTACTTACAGGCTCATGCTGTGCAGTGATGATCTATGTCTCAGCTGGGAGTTTGCTGTTCATGATTACACGATGTGCTGATCGCATTTACTTAGTCCAGGAATCTGGTTTCTGCAACAGGGCTTGATCGTTGGGCCAAGCCCTTGGATAAGTTGAAGGAACAAACTTCCAGGCTTCAGATGTGGAGTTTCATCTGGTGTGCAGGGAATCTGCCCACATGGCTGCTTTGGAGCCCTTTCTTACAGGATCAGTGCAAAGTGCTCGGTGGCTCTGGTGCTGAGCGGCCGCACTGAAGCAGCAGCCTGTGAGGGGGAGATGAAGCTCATGGTGAGGGCTGGCAGAGCTGAGATGCTCCTTACTGATCCATTTCCACTGCAGCATAGGAGCTGCTTCTCCCCCAGACCGGGTTTGCAGCTCTGGAGATTGCACCCGTATGCATTTGTGCGGACTGGCAATGGCCACAGCTCCGAGCTGGGCTTCTGTACTGTTTATGAATAAATGTCAAAACAGTGTCTCATCCCTCTGCTCCAAACAGCAAAACAAAACAAAACAAGTTCCTTTGTATCCAAGAAGAAAATGATTAGCAGGAAACTAAACTGCTCTCTAACTTCAAGTATGAATATTTCTGTTCCAAACCCGAACGCTCCCCTGAGATACTGGTTATAAATTTGTCAAATCTGTTATTCCTTTGAAAAGGCTGTGCTCGATCCAGAAAGGGAATTGAGAAGGGAATACATCGCAGGGATCCCTAGTCTCTGTGTGGAAACAGAGCATATCTCAAATACATCTGACAGAAAAGTGACACTGGGTGGGAATAAGCAGACAGCGTTCTGAGTATGATTTCACTGACATACGTAACTCAGCACATGTGCCTCCCACTTCACAAGTAATGTGTAGCTGGACAGGAGTGCGTGAATGGCTTCAAAAGCTCAGGGAATTTCCACTAAAGGAGGGTGCAGCAGGTGGGGCTGTCGGCGGCTCCGGGAGTTTTGGTGTTTCCCTGATGATTTAGTTTGTTAGGTTTGGTTATGAGCAAATGCTCAGTCTATTGCAGACCCACTCAGCCTCTGAACGCAGGCTTCCACTGCTGAGAAACCTCGCCACAGCCATCTCTCTGCTTGGCGCTGCTGTCCTCACACATAGTGAAGATTCACTTAATCTGTCAGCCATGCCCAGTTCCACCCCTGGGTATGCTCTCTGTGTATATAGCTGGTTCTACATCCATCCGTCTTGTGCACAGCTCCAACTTCAACGTATTTAATGGGCAAATCCTTATGCAATGCTGACTCCGAAGCACAAATCTCTTTTACTTACGGGGAAAGTAAATTCTGCATTGTCAAAGCCAATGGAAATCTATCCCTGTGCCCCTTGGAGAATGCCACATTATCTTCCAAGGTGGAAAGGCACTTGCTGTATGTGGCAAATCAGTTGCCAAGCATGTGCGTATCTGTATGAGACACTGCCTAAGATGCTTTCGCCAGGGCTGGTTTGGGTGACATCTCTTCTTGCTCAGACATATTTAGTGTGCAGGTGGAGATTCTCATGGGGCAATAGCAGGCGGCAGACTTCCCAAAGTAGCTGGGGGAGCAGTTGCTCAGCATGCATGCACACACTGATGTATATATGCCAAGGATATATATTTGGGCTTGCATGAGCCTGCTGTAAGTGCTCAGAGCACAGTACCTTCAGGTTGTGTCTGGAGGAAGGGACTGCAGGAAGGAATCACTGGCCCACCTCCAACTCTAAATAAACCTGTCCGGGGCACTACTTTGCCCACTGGCTTGCCATCCTCTGCACTGTCTGATGGAGGACACAGTCCCTGGTAGCATGATGGCCCTGACCACTAGCATGGTCCCAGGTGATGCCAGGGCAAGGGTGGGGATATGGCATGGACCAGAGGTGGCTGACACCAGAGGGACAGACAAAGGCAGAGAAAGTCGTGAGTTTGAATTGTGCCTTTAGAGCCAGAGAGCATCCTCCAGTCGTTCTTTTTTATCAGTGTGTTTTTTGGTTGACTAGAGGTGGCAGCATCTCTCCCCCATGCCCACAGGTCTTTACCTGAGACGCAGATCACATCCTTTCCAGGATAGCAGTGGGCTTCCCTGTGTCCCCTGATGCAGAACTGGGCTCTGCCCTCTCCTCAGGAGGATGCTCAGGGATAGGGCCACCTCTGTCAGCAGAGGTGTCTGGGTTTCATAGCTGTGGTAGGAGTGGTTGTCACGCTGTCAGTGGGGATGTGCCCACTCAGCATCCCTGATAGGCGAGTGCCCTAATTCCTAGCAGGCTTTCCCCATAGCAGCAGGCAACAAAGTAGATCCGGAAATTCCTGAGCTTTGGGAAGTTGGCTTTAATGTAATTAACTGCAACAGAAGAAGAGGTCAGATAATAGGGGCAAAGGTTTCTCTTTAAAATGAAAGAGGAGATAAATGAAACCAGCTGCCCAGGAGCCAGTGCCTTCATTAAACATCGGATGATGCTTGTGGTCCCATGCAGCAAATTGTGAATCTTTCCAGAAAACCATTTTAAAGGCAGAACAAGGCCTGGAGGTGACAGGATAGAAATGAGTAGCTGGCCCAGGTTTGCTTAAGTGCCTTGGTGCCTGGCACTATCCTTCTCTGGGAGCTGTGTGCACCCTGGCCTTGCTGTCTGCCAAAGAACAAGGGCATTTATGACTGGCAGCTGTACTCAGCCCTGCCTCAGTACTGCTCCCAGCTCTTGTCTTTGTACCTCAAGCCTTATGCTACAGTTCCAGCCAGGAACAGGGGCCAGGAATTCCTAGCACTGGCACAAATCCCTTCCCAGCCTTTGGCTCGGTCTTTCCGTGCACCATGCTCTGGTTTGGCTGCCTCTAGAGAGATACAATCACACCTTCCTTTGCAAAGTGCACTGATCCCATTCTGGGTTTCTAGGACATATATAAATGGGATTTTTAGAAATGGGGTAAATTAAACAGAAGGGGGAGAGCTGGTCTCAGCTTTGTATAGTATACTAGAGCACACATGTTGGCTGTATATGGCCTTTCCTCTGAGACTTATGTCTCATCTAGGATTTAGCTGCTAGCTCCTTCTTTTCATTGGCTGTCTCTTTTCATGATCCTGCAGATTGTCTGTCTACAGAGATAATGGCATCAAACTGAGGTCACAGTGACTCAGTTCTGCATGTAATTGCCTATATCTATTCCCTGCTATATTATGAGAAATAGCATGGTCTGTGCCCATGGGACGCATGCTGATATCTCCTAGGCATTGGGACCAGCTCTAGCACTGCATCATACATATGCATAGCTCACTGGAAGATCTGCCAGCCTCTGCTGGTGACGAAAAGCTTTTCCACAAGCTACGTGTCCTCTACTGAGTCACGGCTGCAAGAGACCCTGGGGAGGTCTGTCCCCTCCTTTGGCACTTGAAAGCACCAGGAGAGAAGGATGTGGATGCTGCAGCCCCTGAGGCTCGCTCAGCCCGGCTGCCTGTGCACTGTGCTGCTGCCTGGGGAGGTGCTTGTCAGCGCTGGAGCACTCTGCAGCTGCTGCTGGCTTTTCTGGAGGTTGGAGAGTTCAGGGTTTTTTTTCAAGTCAAGTGCACTGAGTCATTGCAAATATCAGCAAAGCTGCAGCCATTGCTCCTGGGAATAATCCACGCCTAATGAGCGCTTCTGCTTTAAAGGCCTGTCAGTTGTGTACATTTTGCAGATTTCTATACTGTCTTCACTGACAGTTAAAATTCTCAAGAATGAGAGCCCTCCTCTCAGTGACAAAGCCTACAGCTGGAAACAGCTCACCGTTCCTGAGTAGCCTGGTACCAGCGAAGCCGTCAGTGTCTCTCTGCCTCGGAAGCCTTGTGCAACTGGTGCCATAGTCACTCTTTTCCAGTTTGGGGTGGGTGAAAGTGCTTGTTGGTGTCTGAGTACCTTATAGGCAGTTCTGCAAGAGTTCCTTTCTCATCTTACAGGAGCTTCTAATTGGCTTAAATACTCCAAGACGAGGCGCTCCCCTCCTCACTACCCCAGGAGACATGCCACCAACAAGATCTCCTGATACTGCCCCGGGTTTACTTTTGCCTTTCATCCCTTCACCAGTCCCCATTTCTCTGGCTTGTTACTGAAGGTGTCAAACCCCCATGACAGTGGCGTTATCCCGAGGCACTTCTCTTCCCTGCAGGGTCTCAGCTGTGCTCAGCACAGCAGCACCTTCCATTGCCTCCTCCACACAGTTCCTGGGAGGCAGAAGCTCCTCTGGAGCTGCACTGGAGAGATGTTCCTCTCCCTTGGCAGAGGAGCTGGAGGTTAGAGCACACCTTGTGCTTGAATGAGAGGGTGAGGAGGTACAAGCCTGCCTTTGCTCTCTGAGGGGTTTATTCTGAGGTCTCTCTAACTCCATCTTTTCCCAGTCAGTGCAACCTTGTTTTTTACGGCCTTTCCGCCAGTTTTTGGCCCAGGTGATGGCGTTTTTCATCCACAGCAGTCTGAAAAAATCGTTTCTGTTCAGCTCTTAAGTGCTGTGCTAAAATCCAAACATCTGCCATCCCCAGAGTCCATTCCTTTGTAATTTTGCCTTAAAAAGTAATCTCTGTAAACCCCACCGCTGCCTGCTGCTTGCAGATCTGTTCTCCTCCCGGCATCAGTGGTTCGATAGTGTATAAGTGACTGGAACAACTCTGAACACTTTCTAAGTGTCCCCCTGGAAATAATCTCTGCCCTTAGCACCTTCCAGTCATCATGGACATACAGGAATGCCTCTTACCTCCTTCCCTGGGTTACACAACCACTAGAATGAAACTGGGATGTGACTGGTATAATCCCCTACTTTGCTGGGGAGGCAGCTGGGACCACACGCTGGAGGGAGGTCTGCCAGAGGAGGTTCTTCTCATTTAATGCATTTGCAAGTTGAGCCTGTAATGCATTTCTGTTCTGCGACAGTTTGTGTTGGCACTGTTCCCCCTTCACTACAGCCCTGCACAGTTTCAAGTGCATTCATTCTGTTATCTGGAGCAGTGAGACACAAAACCCCTCACTGAGCACTCACGCATGCGGCACATGTGGCAAGTGCTCTGGCTGAGGCTGAGTTAGCCCATGGCATCCTTTGGGGATGCTCCTGCATTCCAGCACCCAAGTGAAGCAGCCACTGAGGCTGCTACAGCAACTGTTTGGTACAGATGAGATGGAAGTTATGGAGAAATCAGTCCTGGAAAGGTGAATCCCTCTTTCTTCAGACCCCAGGTCATCATCCCGTTATCCATCCCAGCACCCATGGCTGCACTGAAGTCTGTGGAGAGAGAGAAGTCAAGTGAATGTGGCTCCAGTGAGGGATGGGAGGCAATGGCTGAGCCCCAGACTCTTCCTCAGGAGGAGATAGCTGGGATTACCTCCAGCCACAGGGTGTTTGCACTCCAGGGCAGACTGCTTCACCTTATGTCCTGAGCTAGGAGACAGTATTGAGGCGTTTCAGAGCCTTCTTCCCACACTTAGAGACAGATGATTCACATCATGATTGGCAGCACTGTGGCTGTGTTTTATATAAGCAAGTGCATGGATAACAGGAATCAGTCTCTGTACGGGAAATGCTCCTTGACATACCCAGAGAAGAAGAGGTTTCTGTGAGAGCAGGACTTGCCATGCAGGTAACAGCCGCGGCATTTAAGTGGAAGATCAGCTGTGGATTTTGCTGGAAGAGCAAACAAGGAAGGGGCAGGTGTGCAGGGATGCTGGGAGCAGGGCTGTCTCTGATGCTGTGGGTCCTCTTGCACTCCACGGTCTCTAATCCTTGTTCAGAAACACCATCATGGCTGGAGCGTTATTACTGCAGCAGGACGTTTATGAGCAGTTCTGGTTCTGGCAATCTGGACCAGCAGAGGCTCTGTACAGTCCCCCCTGCAGACCAGCCATTGAATAAAGGGTGTCCCATGCCAATGCAGTTATTCCCATGGATGGGAGCACAAACAGCCTCTCTCATCCCCTCCTGGGTGTTGCAATTTCCAGTGTGTCTCAGAGGGAATTTGCTGCTCGGGACCCTTCTCCCCTCTGGTGTCCAGTAGCAGTCATCCTGGGCCCAGGGCTGCCTGGCTTAGCTGCACTTTGAAAACAGTGTGTCCCTAAGACAGAGTATGAGTTCAGACAGGATGAGCCAGATGAGTGGAAGATCTCCCAACATCTCTCTGGTTGTGGACCCCAGGCGTTACTATCAGGCATAGTGTTGGAGGGTCTCTTTCCATGGGGTCTTCATGAGATCTTTGCAGAGGATTCTGCAAAGCCTTTGTGGGTTGGGTGCTCCCAGCCTTTGGCATTCTGGTCCCAGCATTTCATCAGCAGTAGTTAAGTGCTAAACATCCCATAGTTTCTGCAGTGAAGGATGCTCAGTGCTCAGGAAGCACCCACCTCACACTCTTTTTGGAGGCTGAATTCATTTGCCAGACAAAGGTGCAGCCAGAGGGACAGGGCAGTTTGCAAGCAGGGACTGCCCCAGAGCAGAGGACTGCCCCAGAGCAGAGGAAGCCTGTTGGTATAGGGCAGCAGCAGGAGGGGAGGACCTGTGTTGAGGCAGAGCTATTCCCAGCTCTCTGATCCTTGTCTTCTTGTTTTCCTTTCAGTTACTACATTGATGGCCGAGTGGCCAAAGTGACGGACTTCCTGAAAACGCGCCTGTTGGACACACTGTCTGACCAGATCAGGAAAATACAGAAAGTGCGTGAGTGCAAAGGGTCTGCAAGGGGCAAAGGGGCACCGTGTGCCCAGTTCTGGCACAGCTTGGGGCCAGGGCTCCAGCCTCAGCGCCAATGGGCTCCCAGGGGGTCTGGCTAAAGGCAGGGAGAGGCTGTGCTCCAGTCTGAATGCAATGAGCCTTCAGGCAGGGGATGGAAGGAAAGACCAGGCAGCTCAATGCCTGGCCTGGGGTGGAATGCATGGCAGGGAGGGAGGGAAGCAGTCACAGGCTGCAGTGTGGTGCGCTGGGATGCAGGCTGGATGCATGGGGCAGGGGCAGGCACTGCCATGCAAAGCCTTTCTAAAGCAGCTGGCTGGTTTCAGTCTCTCATCTGTCTGCTTCTGAAGGGAAAAGCATGTAACACGGATATTCTCTGAAACTTACTCCCAAAGACAAGGAGAAGAGGGAGCAGCAAGACATTACCAAACCATCCCAAGCATGTGCCTGCTTGGGAGGGAGCTCCTAAGGCAGTATCTTGCCCCACTTGCTCACAGTGCCCGAAAACGCTGCTTGCAAAGTTGTGGCAGTTGCATTTCCAGAGTGATTTTCACCGATGGAGAATCATGGTCATTATAAACAACTGTATTTTTGTTTCCCCTGATGATCATGTTTTGACTGTGTTATAAAACCCAGCTGTGCTGGCGTGCAGTGTCAAAGCCCATGGCCCTGCCTGGCTAGTGCAGCCTGTAGCAAGTGCTCCTCTCCCCACTGGCCAGGGGGAATGAACTTGCACCTCTAATAACTGGGTAGGTGATGGGGGCTTTGCAGCATCCCCCCACTTTGACTGATAGGGGGCCAGGGCTGTGATCAGCCTGCTCAGTTGTCAGCCCCTGAAGAAATAAGGAATACTCAGTAAGCAGGGAAGGCTTTAGGGACCAGAGGAGATGTCCATCTCTCTGTCTTGTCTAGGTTTTCATACCATATCAGTCACCACAATGTCTTACTGCTGTAATTCCCACAGGGGGAAACCATGGGATGCGTAAACAACTCAAAGAGGCCCTGGGAAAGGGGATGCGAGGGTCTGCACAGCAAAACTGGAGGAGACGAACGGCTCGCTGTGTCCTCTGGCACAAACTGGGAATCATCCACACATGCGGATGATCCTCCTGTGCGGGGAGGCGTGGCAGGGTGTCTGGTGGGAACAGCATGGGTGAAATCGAGAGGCAGCGTCTCACCATGCTCCCACTGCGGGTACAACATGCCACAGAAATGGTGGCATGAGTCCCGCCTTCGCTGCAGGTTGGGAACTTGCTGGGATAGGAGCAGGACCCCATCCATCCCCAGACCAGAGGCAGCAAGGAGCTGCCCTCAGTGTGGGTTGGGCCAATCCTCACATCCATGGGGCAACATTTGGGTCAGTGTGGGGCAGGACCAGAGAAGGACTCTCCCGGGAATGCCAATGTGGCTGAGCAAAAGCACAGCACTGGGTGCTAATAGCCTCCAGCTTGGCTTTGAGTCCGTGCATCCTGCCGGGGCTGATTAGAGCAGCTGGGCTTGTCCACTTCCCTGTTTTATTGCTTCCTCTCTGACTGGGGAAGGTGGCGGGCTTAGATAATTATAGGCAGGATGCCAACACCTCTGGGGCTTCAGTCAGGGATATCGACTCTCGCAGGCTGTGAGTGGGAGGCAGCCCAGAGCTGGCGTATTTAACATCTTTGAGGGATCCCAGTCCATCCAGCACATTCCAGCGCTCCTCACTAATGGGGCAGATTCCATCAGGCTGCACAGAGTGCTCCTTGGGCCGCTGGGTTTGCAGACATCTGGCCATAGGAGCTCATTGCCCGATCTGGACAAGTGAGATTGCGGGAGAGAGGATGCGGCATTGCATGGTGCTGGATGTTGTCTGCATGGGGAGAGAGCAGTTCCAGCCATCCAAGCCCTGCTGTCCCACTTGGTGTCTCACAGGGGTTTGTGCTGCTGGCTGGAGCCTGGTAAGGGGTGGGACAGCACACTCAGACCAAATGCCCTGCCTGTGCCAGGGACCCCCTGCTCAGCCATGGGGCTGGATCCACCCTCACCCAGCAATATCTACTGCTTTCCTCTCAAGTGCCCACCATTCCTCCATGTGCCCCCAGTATATGTCCCAGTGCCCAAACACCACAGAGCTGCTGGGGCTCGTGTGCTGCCCGTGTCCGGAAGCCACCTTGCATGGGGACATGGAGAGCTGAGGTGATGTGGCAGAACAGCCTGCAGAATGGGGAGTGTGTGGAGACCACAGGAAAGAGCAGGGTCTGGTTTGGAAACATGAGAGTACAATTGGGATGACATGTTTGGAGCAGCTCCAGAAGATGGGTAGTGAATGTGCAGCAGTGGCAGGGGGGAAAAGGACAGTCTCCCACCACCCAGCCATGGTGAAAACACCTGGTGACCATGCCAGGGTTAGGCAGGCACTGACTGCCCGGAAGCACTGTTACCAAAGGTCTCTGTAAACCTTCTCTGGGCATAGCACAGGAGATGCCTGCCTTGGCTCTGTTTTCATGAAAGTCATTTTGGTTGCTTTTGTCTCCTGCGCAGGTAGTAAACACATACACACCAGGGAAGAAGATCTGGCTGGAAGGTGTTGGTGCAACCTCGTCTGGAGGCATGAACAACCTCTCTGATTCCTATGCAGCCGGGTTCCTGTGAGTTCATCCAGCTCGCTGGCACCAGGGTGCTGCCATCCCCATGAGCTCTGTGGGTTTGGGTGCTGCAAAGCCTCTGCAGCTGGGGGAGGGACAGCTCTGTGCCCAGACACCACATCTGTACCCCTCTCAGTACTCCCCAGCAGCCTGGGCACCGGTTTTTGACCTGCAATATCCCTATTACCTCTCCTCAGCTCTGCTTTCCTGCAAGTGACCCAGCCTCTGGCATACCCAGAGAAACAGTAAGGAAGGGACCACTCGGGATCCCACATGGGTACCCACTGTGTGCTCACAGGGCATAGGTATGGAAGGGAGGTGTGATGTGAGCTGGAATCCTGACCAGCTTGCCTTGCTCAGCAGCTCAGGATTGCCTGGGCTTCCTCCTGCTCTGCATCTTTGGTTCAGGCTGCAGCCACGCATCCCTGGGTGCATTCATTCACAAGAGTGAGGAGGGACACATGCCCAGGGGAGCACTCGTCAGGGCTCTGCTCTGGGAACCATTTTCTCTTCTTCCAAAGCTACAACTGTTCCTGGTTCCTGGGGCTTGTTTACTGGCAGGGCCCCATGGCATGGGCATCCTACTACAAAGCCCAGGTTCAGGTCTTCAGAGCTGGCTGTGATCACAACAGATGGAGGAACATTATCCAGGCTTTTTGGGGAGGCGTGGGGACATGCCTGGGTATTTGGGCTGTGGCAGGCTGCGAGGGTGGAAGGCTTTGCCTATGAGGTGTGAGGAAATAGGCTGGTGCAAAGGTCCAGTCGCCCTGCTGTAACACAGGGTGCAGAGTCCTGCAGGCTGGGGAGCACCCCAGGCTTTGGGCACAGGGTTGTGATGCCTGGGCTGAGGCAGCAGGGTGCCTGCACTGGGGGGAGAGGCATGCAGGCTTTCCAGGCAGGGATGGTAGAAGCTGGTTAACACCCAGCTCACAAAACCACCTGAAAGCTTCAGCTCAGGTGCTCAAGCAGGCACCAGATTGGGTACATGCGAGCGATACCATGTGCTGGATCACACCTGTACCACTGGGGCTGGGTGGTCCTCCTCACAGCACCCTGACTCTGCTCCCTCCATCCTTAGGTGGCTAAACACGCTGGGCTTGCTGGCCAGCCGGGGCATCGATGTGGTGGTGCGGCACTCCTTCCTTGACCATGGCCACAACCACCTTGTGGACCACAACTTCAACCCCTTGCCGGTAGGTCTGCCTGGAGGCATCGTGCTGGCGCTGCCTTCTTCCTGCTCATTTGGGGGGATTCTCTCCTTGTGGCATGTCTGAACTCTGCTTGAAAATGAATTTTTCCAGATCTGTTTCTTGCTGCATTAATAGGAGATGTTAGTTCATGCCAAACACATGTTGGAGACAGATGGGAAAGCAATACTTCTTTAGCTAAAACTTCATCTAGTGCCCATACTCCATAGCACAGGAGGGAAGCTGGTGCCACCAGGGGATGCCAGCTCAAAGTGCAGAGTTGGAGGGAGGAAGGGATGTGGCAGAACCACCACGCACGGCCTGGGGCTGGGTGCCGGGTTGTGAGTGGTGAGCTGGGGAAGGCAGGCTGGAGCACAGCACCCGACTTCAGATCTCTAGAAACCAAGGTGAAGGACATTCTCAGCTTCACAGGGAGCAGAAGTCTTTACTAGTGCCCTGCAGCATCCCTCGTCCATCAGAAATGTCTGAGCAGGGAGGAACTCCCAGCACATATGGTGCTGATAAAGAAACCATATGAAAACCCTGTTAAAAGTAGCAGGTTTCCTTTTCCTAAGGAGAGGGGGTTAGTAAATACACTGGCTTGTAAGTAGAGAGCCTGGCAGAGTGTCTAGAAGCCCTGCATCTCCTCTGGAGGGGGCTTATTGGTCCGTGACCCAGCAGACACTGCTGGCGGGCTGGGGATCTGCTTTGGAGAGGTGCCCAACCCTGATATTGTGAACTTGCCTTTGATGCAGCTGGGTCAGAGGCTGAGGGAGCCACACCTCGGCTCTATCTACTCAGCCCTGGGCATCAGGGGAGGATGCAGGAGGTGTTGGTGATACAAGATCTGTGCTATACCCCAGCATGGCTCCGGAGAGCAAGCCAATGAGCAGGACAGCACAGTCCCCTGCCTGTGCCACTCCTGGAGCACCCAGGACTGCTCCCACAGGCACCCCTCCAATAAGTGTATCTGCAGTTCTGGGGGGCCCTGGGCCAGTGGGAGCTTGGAGGACTTTGAATTTTGAGATGAATCTGAGCATGCGGCAAGCACTTGGCAGATTTCTTCTGAAAAGCCAATTCCCTTGGCCAAGCCACATCACCCCCCCCATTCTCTGGGGCCGCAGCTCCTCCCCTCCACACCCCAGGGTCGCTCCTGGCTGGCTGGGGGCAGTTCGTGGCCAATGGCCATCTCTCCCAGCACAATGGGGCACTGGGTGGCCCATGGCCAGCTCTCCCAGCACAGTGGGGCAGCAGCCCTGGAGCAGCTGGAGCAGAAGTGCACTTAGGAGAGGGATTAAAGCCAGAGAAGGAGTTAGAGGAATAAATCCCAGGCTGTTGAACACAATTAAGGTCTTTAAAGTGGATTTTACTGTTGATTTAAAGGTATGTCTCTCATAAGTTAGATGCCGCCTTCCTCATGGCTGCTTCCTCTCTGTCCCATGTGCTCTGGTGTTGACATCCCACCACTGTGTCCCTGCATGAACACTGGCGGGTGCTTCCCTAACCCCTTTCCCTCCACTCCCGTGCTGCTAAAGAGCCACAGCAGATGCAAACTGACGGAGGGTTTAAAAGCTGCAAACACCAAAAAGCCCAGTGAGACCAGATCGTGACCTGCTCCATGGGGCAGCAGCCGTGCTGTTCCCGTGGGAGCTATCAGGGAGATGAAAGCCGCTGACTGTACCTGCACGGGGCTGCACTGTGAAATACAATCTGCTCATTAGCTGCCACGACAAAGGGGTTTCCACATGCCGGCTGGGCGTGAGGTAGCTGCCTGCTGAGAGAAGGGCTGCGGTGACACAGCATCAATCACAGCTCTGGCTGGCAGCTCCTCAGCAAGCCAGGAGTCAGGGCTGCACGCCCCGTAGGAGCCTTTGCACCTCCTCCCCTGCCGCTGCTGATCACTGCTTGTCAGATAACAGGACAATGTGTTCTGGTGCTGACCTGAGGTGAGCCTTTTACAGAAGCATCCTTAGGTGCCAGGTAATTGCATGGTTCAGGGAGTTTCCTGCGTGCTCCAGGGATGGTGCAGTGATGAAAATACAACCCTCCATCCTTGTGCTAAAGAGCTTCCCATATAAAACCGGGTGATTTGTAGTCCACCACCATATGAGCACTACGCTGCTACCATGTGAGCCCTCCTCCCTGTCCTTCAGCTGATCCTGAAGTGAGTTCTTTGGATGCTGCTGGTCTTGTTCATGGTAGTACTGTCTTTATTAGGGCAATATTACAGCAGATGGTATAAGGAAGCTTGTGAAAAGTGGTATAGGTGCTATGTTGGGGGACCAACGTGGGAGTCTCAGCTTCTAAATCACATTTCTTTCTTCCTGTCCTCTGGGACTGCAGCAATGGGAGAACTTGTTATCTTCAGGGGAAGGAGCAAGCAAATCACTGCACTGCTCCATGTATAGCAGGGTTATAGTCACATGCTGTGAGCTAGTGAGGGGTAGATGCACACTGGGTGAGCAGAAAGCACAGCTGCTCCCTGGGCATGGGCACTGCACAGCAAGCACAGACAGCCTGGTGGGACTTATTCTGTGTTTTCTGAGTGTTAGCCTTGGCTTGAAAATAAACTTGTAAACTCTGGCCATTTTGATGGGAGCACCAGGGAACAGCTGCTTTCAGGCAGGGATGCAGTGACACTGTGAAGGTGAAGGTTTAAGCTGATCTATCCTGGGCTCTCTTCTTTGATGATGGTGCCACCAAAGTCCCATGTGAGGGATGGGTGTTGCAGCAGGGGAAGGTGAGACCACCTCCTTGAGCCTCTTTCCAGGTGCAGACCTGAGGAAATGGGTTTCTTGTGCTGGATTAGTGAAGAGCAGAGCAGGAGAAACTGGACAACATGAGGTTCCCTGGCCCTGACGCAGATGTGATCAGGCTGGGGAACAGAAATGCTCCAGCTGACCTTAATGCAACTGAGCTCGAGTGTTTTAATACTTCGTTACTTTTGAGATAACTTTTTAATGTATGACTGGAGTGCTTTTTCTTCATGAGTGATTGGGGCAGCCAGCTGTATAATAGTCTGGGATTGCACTTGAGAAGCCCTTCAAATAAAGCCTTTTGCAGGTACATCAGACTGCCTGCCTGCCTCCGAGCCCATCTATTCATGTGTGTGGGAGAGAAGAGCAGAGGAGAGGTTGGGCAGGAGCAGCACTGACATTTGCTCTTCACAGGCCAGTGCCTCTGAAATGCTGCTCTGGCATTTAGTAGGTCTAGGCTCATTTCAGGCACACACTGTATGTACTCCATCTCTCTTTCCTTAATCTCTCTCTGAAACAGTCCAGAGGGATGTAATACAATAAATATATTGCATCTCTCTGGGCTGTTTCAGAAAGAGATTAAGAAAAGAGAGATGGACTATATACACTGTACATACACACAGGTGGGAGTGAGTTTTCTCTTCAGATTGTTACTGCATGTTAAGGACCTTTCTGAATACTCTTCCACATGGCACTTGCCCCTTTTTCATTCATCCTTGGCAGTTATTTCTGTTCCCTTAATGTGCAGTGCTGTAACGTTATACTTATGTGTGGAAAAACTTGGGCAACGCGAATCCCATGTAAAAGCCAAAGCCGAAATCCTGATTGCTGTACCTTCTCTTGGATTCTCTCCGAAGGACTGAGAATGGTGAGATACTTGGTTCTCCTGGGTCAGATAGATGCTAAAACTTCTTTTCTGCATATAAGTTTCATATGCAGCATGAGAAAGGCCCAGAGGGATCAAGGGGTGAAGCAATGGCGGGGGCTGCTTGCTCAGCTGTGGTAGTAGAAGACAATATGATATTGCCTGTGAATTGATGGCGTCCTTGAGAAAGCATTGCAGCAGTGCAAAGGTCTGTGCCTGACAGTGCCGTGGCTGGACACTTGGATGCTGCAGATGATTTTTCACCTCTGTTGTTTAGCCCAAAGGCACTGAGGAACTCAATGGGAATGTTAGTGCCTGTCCTGGATGGGGGAGGACTCCGGGCTTAGATTGGGTCTGTCCTTAGTGATCTGTCCCCTTCCTAACTGGGCTTTCATAAAAGCCCTGGTGTGTACAAGCTCGGTGCCAGGCCATGGCTGTCCCCCACATCTCTGTGTCCCTAGGGCATAGCCATGGTGCAAGCTGCATCTTTGGGATGCACCTGACAATTTGGTACCAGCAGCAACTAGTTGACCCATTCCCCGCAGGGCACCAGCTGTCCTCCCTGTCTGTGAGTGCACAGAGGCAAGGGGCCCTCTGGTGAGGCGCCGTGCTGGGTGCCAGGGGCAGGAGCGTGTCCCCAGGCCACGCTCCCTCCTGCTGCACGCTCACTCTCCGCGGTGCGCTCATTAGCCGAGCTGGCTTGGCGGGAGGTACTGCTGACTGCAGCCGGGGAGGTCCCAGCCGCTTCCCGGCCGGTGCCTCTCCCTCCCCTGAGCTGTGCAGGATGGGGCCCTCCCCAGGCCGGGGCTGCGGGCCCAGGTCCTCCCCCACCAGCGCCCACTCCTGCCCTGAGTCCGCTCGCCGGGTGGCTGCAGGGCTGCTGCGCAGGGCAGTGTCCAGGGGCAAGAGGAGAGCCGCCATGCAGAGAGGAGAGCTCGGAGAGCCCTTTCCTGCGAGTGCTCCCGCTCCAGCCGCCGAGCCCGGCCAGCTGGCTGCGGGGCTGCGGGAATTGAGCCCCGCTGCCTCTCCGGCCCATCTGCACACCCAGCACTGAGTCACTGTGATGCGCGCAAGCAGCCGGATGAGCTCCAGGGGTAGGACTGCGGCTGCTGTCCCCCACGGCGGGGACCCTTGGCTTTGGGGTGGTTGATGGGAGACTTGGGCTGCAGCATGCCATGCGCCACACAGGCAGAGGACGAGGCATGGTCCCGAGCCTGGGAGCGACAAGGGGTGGGGAAAGGGAGCAGGTCCAATGGAGCCTGCACACACATGGAAACTGTTCCTTATGACCATAAATCTGCCACGTGGGCGTCTGGCACCCCCATCTGCCCCACACGTTGGAGCACTGGCTCTGGTGGGAATGATGCCTGCAGAGAAGGGTGGGAGAGGCAAGAGCGGGCAGGAGGTGTGTGTACAGGACATTCACTTGGGCCGCGGGAGGGAAGGATAAAATCCCGGGCAGGGCAGTTGTGCACCACGGAAAGGCTCTCCCAGGAGAGGTGCAGCCAGAGTATGGCCTGCTGAAGGTCAGAATGGAAGTGTGGCCCTGCAGAAATCTCTCCGCCAGCCTTTGTACAACTGCCTGAAGCAGTTCTCAGCAGAGCATCCCCTCCACTGCCTTGTTCTTCCAACCATGACCACACCACATCTTCAGGACCCCGTCATCCTCTGCTCTCTGCACCCTCACTGCATTCAGCCTTCTAGTAGCCATAAGTCTGCTCTGAGGTTTGTTTTATCTATGAACAAGGAGACAGATTTAAAGCACCTAAACTGTTTGCTGTCACTACAGATTCAGGGCCCTTTTCTTCTTAATGCACCATAAAAGAGTCTCTGAAGTACATATGCTTGGACTCTCAAATGCATCAAAGCCATGCTGCAGCCAGCAGCTGGAGCACCCATCCGCCAGAGCTGTGGGACATGTGTAGTCCCAGACCCAGGCTGTTCCTCCTGAGCCAGAGACCGGGGCAGACACACTCCACCTGGGACAAGCAGCAGCATCTTGTACTTGATAGGATCAATACAGCAACTGTCCACATCTCCCAGAGGCACCATGAGTGACCTGCCCACCTCAGTGACAGAGCTGTGCTGGAGCCGTGGAGGAGGTGGGACAGCAAGGGCCTTTCCAGGGTGGTCTGGTGCTTGTCAGCAGGAGGGAGGGAAGTCGCGTTACAGTGAAAAGCAGCAGTGGAACAGAAAACAGCAAAGAAGTTGCATTTGATTTCCAAGCCTTCTGATCTAATGGCTCTGTTCCCTTCCTGTGGCCTCCATTGCCTGGTCCCTGTTAGGGAGAGGTGATGACAGAAGAGAGGTTTGGCTGTTCCTCCATCTGCTCAGCTCTCCAGGAAGGTGGGGGTGCTGGGGACCAGCTTGAGCAGGGCAGCAGTAGGCAGGGGCCACTTCCCACTAGTTACTTCCACAATGTCTGGGCAGGCTGTCTCCTTGGTGGCAACAGTGCCTGGCAGCAATTCCTGAAGCTGCTCCTTCCACAGCACGAATTTTGTCTTTAATGTCAGTGTTTGGTCTTTCTCCAAGAGGGAGAAAATGAGAAGAGACAGAGACAAGGGAGAGAGGTTGAGCAAAGGGTGTAGCAACTTGAAGGCTGGGAAGAAGTGATGCTCATAGGAGGCTTGGAGGGTTGTGATGCTGGCACTGCTGAGGAAGACTTCTGGCTTTAGGATGAATGGCTGATGCTGACCCCAAACACAGATCTTGCAGTGCTGCTGGCATCAGTTGATGAGAATGCTGCTCTCCGAGCTCATGGGAGCATACACATAAGCAGGTTGTTTGGGATGGGAGCAACTCTCCTGGCTGTCCCCACGTGTTGCACTTTGGGACTTTTTGCAGAGCTGTTATAAAATGTGTCCTGGTTTCCTTTCCCTAACCACGTGTAGATATTCAGTCCAAAGGGCTAGACAAGAGCCAGCCTGCTGTAAGGTCCCATAAGAGCACAACACAGCCCCAGCAGCAACTGTTCTGTTCTACAGAGCTGCTCCTACCCTGGTAAATGGAATTGCTGCCCACCCTCACTGTGCCTGCCTCCTCTCCCTTCTTAGTTGAATGGCACTGAGGTGCAGGACTGCAGGACTAGAGCCTCTCTTGTCACAATTCAGCCTAAACTGCTTGCAGCAGAGAAAGCTGCCAGGAAGATGTGAATGCGGAAGGCAATGCAGGAAAAAGTGGTGTGAGGTGAGGAGTTCACAGCCGTTAGAGCAGGAAGGAAGAGGATCAGCATGTTGAAAGCAATGGATACTCAGGCAGAGACATCAGTGTCTTTGGGGGACTGGGGGTGGGCACCCGCAGGGACCAAGGATAAGCAAGAAAGGAGCTTGAGTAGTGTCAGCTGATCCTTTCATAGGTGCAGGTACCTAGATCAAAGCAAGGGTCTGTCCTGCCCAGGAGGGGCAGGAAAGTGTAGGCAGAGCAGAGGGAAGAGGCAAGGGGACACTTCGCTGCAGCATTATCCATCTGTGCTGACCCCATCCTCCCCTGCTGATGCCACAAGCTCCTGGCAGCCTGAAGCCCCCTCATTTGAGGCTGGGACAAATTCCCCATTCATAGACTCTCTCTGGAGTGTCCTCAGGATGCTCAGGCACCCCTGTAAATTACCTGAGTATGGCAGCAAACACTGTAGGGACTGCTCACTAGGATCTCAGCTCATCAGGACCTCCACACAAGGAGGGTGCACACACAGAGCTGCAAACGGCTCACATCTCTGAGAATGGGTGCGAGTGAGCTGTGAGGACAGCATCAGTGCCTGCTCTCAGAGCTGATCATTTTGATTTCAGCAGATGTTCCCTTTGGATAGAGGCTCTGCCCCACTCTGCTGGTCACAGGACCATGCACATGGTTTGGTGAGAAAGCATCAAGCTCCCACAGTCCAAGAAGCCTGTAAAACTCAGGGATGATGTTAACAGCGGCATTAGTCCAGGTTTGCTGAAGGAACAACCAGCCATGGCATGAACAGGATGTAAGGACCTCCGCAGGGAGAAAGCTTTGGATGCCGAGGATCTCTTTAATCTAGTGGAAAATAGAAAACAAGAACCACCAGTTGGAAGCTGAAGTCAGACAAATTCAAGCTGAAAATAAGGAGTAGTATTGTTAACAGTGCTGACGTATGACTGCTGGAATGGGCTCTCTGGGAAGTGGCAGCTTCTCCATCTCTCCAAGCCCTCACAACCACAATCACTACTTGTCTGGAAGATGCTTTTGAGATAACAAGCCATCAGGCTCAACAGAGGGATTAAAGAGCAAAGGTCCTGTGATGTACAGCAAAGCAGACCAGACAGCCCTTATCTCCATGAGGATTGCTTGGACTGTGGAAAAATGCAGGAGAAGGAGCAGGAATGGAGCAATCTGTAACAGGCTGGTGAAAATCAAGTGTGCCTGAGGGATGGAGGAAGAGCTTGGGCAGCTTCAGAAGAGGGAAGAAGCGAAAGGAAGAGGAGGAGAGCCAGCAGCAGCCAGTTGATGCTGGTGGTGACACAGGATCACAAAGCCGTGCCCCACAGCCCCAACCAGAGGAGGCTGTGCACCATGGGGTCAGCAGCCGCTCATTTGGAGTTTGGCTGCCTTTGATAGTTGCAGTCCCTGTGAGGCTGAAGGGCTACAGCTCCACTACTCAGTTTTCTGGTTATGGCAATATCTTCTCACATGTGGTGAGCTCAGAGCTGAACTCGGGTGGGCTGTAAAGCTGCTCTGCTGCCTCTGGGAGAAAGCACTGGTGATACACTCCTGTGCCCTTGCTGATGGTTCTGGAGACCTAGTTAACAGGTCTGTATCAAGGTCTGCCTGGTCAGCCTTGTGTCTTCAAAAGCTGAAGTATCTAAAAGCTCTTGCAATGAATTAAAATGTGCAAACAGATCAAATGGGACCCTCTGGGTCCTTGCCTGGGCTTTTCCTATCTAGTGGAAAGCTTGTGTGTCTTCGCTGGCCCCATGGGGCTCAGAAGATGTGGCTGGCCTGAGCTCTGCACATCAGCTCACTTGAGACAAGCACCCTCCTGCCCTTAAATCAGGGGTCCTGGCCAGGAGCCTCCTGAGGCACAGGATGGCTCTGTCTTCAGGTGTTCCTTGCCTGAAGCTCTAGGGGCTGCAGTGGCAGCACCGCTTAATGGGCTTGCAAAGCAATTAAAGCAAGAAAGCTCCCTTGAATTCCCACAGGACTAATAGCAGACCAGACTCCTGTCTGCTATTCCTCCTCTACCACTACAGCTGTATTGCTGGCTCAGCCCTCACAACAGGAGCTCACCATGACTCCAAAACCCAAATCCTTTCTGCTGTTGCACTGATTGGAGACACGAATCAAGCTGGGCATTGCCACAGCAGCCTCTGCCAGGATGCCTGGCACTGTGCTCTAAGGCAGGCACTTCTCTTTGCAAGGGACATATGGATGCTGCCAGCCTGGGGGCCACACTCGCACAGGGTTTGCCATATAGGAGGAGGTGCCAGCTGCTGTCAGAGGTCCAGGAAGAGATCACTGATGAGTGGAAAAGCCACCCTGGTTGCAGCCAAGCTGGGTTTCAACACCAACTGTTTCTGAAGCTGGTCCCCATTTAAACAGGTGCCAGCAGCTGCAGGTGGCCAGCAGCCCCAGTTTGGTTTTCACTGGGGTTTGCTCGTACCAGTGGTAGGAGCAGCCTCTGGTCCAGCTGGAAGAAGTGACCACCCTGGCGGGTTTGTTTCCATCATGCTCAGTGTGTGTGTAATCCATCACCCAAGTGCTCAGGGTCACCAGCTCCTGGTAATTGATTGCAAGGATCATGACTTTGGCCCCTGCCATAAGTGGGCTCGGGTGATGCAAAAAGCTGCAGCTGTCTTCAGTGCTTCCCTGCAGTCAGCTGAAGAGCTCAAGTGCCTCAAGGCCTGGCTGACAACTCCTTTTCCAACCCCAGGTCATTTTTCTGGCCCTCCTTTGAACTCTCTTTGGTATTTCCACATCCTTTCCTAAATGGAGACTTTGGAGCTAACCTTGACAACAAGGCAAGATGAAATCACTGCTCTCCCCTCACCACCTGCAGATGCTGGAGGGGGGTATTGCCTGCACCAAAATGCTGCACATTCAGAGGTGGTTATCTCACACAGCAGAACAGCTCATCCTGCATCACTGCTGACAGCCTTACCTGTCTCATAGCACCTGCATGGGTTTCCTCAGAAAAGCTGTGTACCCTTACGTGGACCAGAAGCTCACAAAATGTGGCCAATGCTTCCCAGAGAGACAGGAATGTGTCCTTGTGAGATGGAGATGCTGAACAGCACAGCTTTGCCTGTGAACTGCCACAGCAGGAATCCCGAGGTCAGCTTCCCAGCTCTGCAGTGGAGCAGGGAGAAGTATATGCCAAGATGTGAGATTTGGCAGCAGATTGTGGGGCTGGGCAGCTCCTTGCACCCCCACATTGCAAACATTGCTGTTGCTGAGCCTTGAGGGTGGAGGGACACTGGCATCAAAGCAGCAAACCCCCAGGAGACCACCCTGCCCAGAGGGATAGGTGCTCAGCCAGAGGCTGGGCCTGCTGGTGCCAGCTCCCCATTGTGACAAGGCCATCATAAGCCCCCTGCAGAACAACTCTTGAGACCCATATGGAACTACTGAGGGTGGCTACGAGGTATCTGGCCTCTACCGCTCCCATAACTTGTGAATGAAAGCAGCATCTCGTCAGTGGAAATGTAAGAGGAGGTGAGAAACCCCAAGGGGCTGCTTAGGGATACCTAAGAGCCTGAGCTGACAGGTAGCTAGAGACAGAGAGCTCATTTATTTTTAACATGGGGCTGTGCAATCTCACCCTTGGCCTCACCATAAATGCAATTACTCATCCAGTGACACTTGCTAATCAGGATGGCTCCCCAGGGAGCCGGGAGTGTGCCGGGCACTGCTGCTCCTGCCTGCAGTGAGCCTGAGCAGGATGGCATAGCATAGTTTCCCACAGCAGAAGGCTGGCACAGCCCCTGCAGCATGGTGCAGGCAGGGATATCCCCAGGATGCTGAGCAGCACTGCCAGCCTTCAGGGACCCGTGGGCCTCAGCGCAACACACATCTACAGTACTCAGCCACTGCTTGACCTCCCTGGGACTTTCAGCCTCATGGCTGAGCCTGCTCAGGGTCACAAGCCTCCCACTTCACCCTGGCGTCTCCCCCAGGGCCTGGGGTTTGCAGGGGAAGCAGTTACCAGGCTGGTGTGGCACAAAGCCCCGCGGTTTTGGCTGGGAGCAGCAGGAGGAAAGCAGGAGGCGGCTTTTCCTCCATCGCCATGGCAAAAGCTTACACAGAAAGTGGGTCTTTGCCAGGCCAGCCCTGAGCTGCTGGAACATGTCAGCTTCATCTGAGCTGGGCTGGAGAGATGATGGGGATGGCAGTGCGGTCTGGCCAGTGGTATTTGCCTCGTGTCAGTTGCTGCTGCTGCACTGCTCTCTGTTTCATATCCTGTCCTTTCCATCCAAAATGCATGTTAATAGTGGCTTTTTGAGGGCTTCCCACCCATGGGATATATACATGTATGAGGAATCTGTGCTTCCACCTTCCCATCCTGCCCTATAGTCTGGGGTCCTGGAAAAACCATTCCCACCAGCACACTCCTCTGATGAAAGCCAACCGTATCCTGGGCTGCATCAAAAGGAGTGTGACCAGCAGCAGATCGAAGGAGGTGATCCTGCCCCTATACTCTGCTCTCATGAGGCCTCACTTGGAATATTGTGTGCAGTTCTGGTGTCCTCAACATAAAAAGGACGTGGAACTGTTGAAACAAGTGCAGAGGAGGGCCACAAGGATGATCAGGGGACTGGAGCACCTCCCCTATGAAGACAGGATGAGAGAGTTG
>JASSUY010031942.1:48945-61057 GCA_032466535.1 Forpus xanthops | reverse complement strand
CACTCTGGAGTTTCTCTATAAAAGGCACACCTGTACGCAATAAATTGTTCAGCGTTTGATCACATTGGTGTCTGTTGTGCTGTTCCGTATCCCCCGCGATCTCCAGCCTTTTAGAGTAAAGCAAAAAGAAGCCTCTCACCGTAGGTATGATTACTTCAATTGTATCTGTCCATCCAAGTAGATAGTTCTGAAGACAAATAATACAGTGCAAAAGAGCAGAAATTAAAAATAAAAAAATTAAAAATCACTTGTGTGGTGCCAGCTATACAATAATAGTTTTAGGGCCATATTTTACAGATGTCTGTTTACTGGTTTTTAAAGCTTAGAGTTTGTAATAAGCTTTGCATGCAGCTTCAGTGAGGCGTCGCATGGTTCAGTTACCTGTCACACTGTACTTACTAACAGTTGTATGGGTACTGGCACTGTATCCTTTAGAAATGTTCCCAGCAGTGCTCAGGTACTTGATGAGTGCCAGTTAGGCTTTGAGGCAATGTTCTTGTATGTACTGATTAAGCTTAAATTGTCACCACGTCTTATAAAAAGAATCTCTTGTATTTATTCCAATAAAAACTCTTTCAGGATATTTACAAGGGAAATTTAAATCACCTTTACTGTGTTTGGCAGCATGGTTTGGTTTTTTGTTTATTTTTTTTTTAAATCTGTTCCCTATGGATGTGTTTGCATTAAACTCTCTCTGTGTTTTAAAGTCTGACAGTTGGTAATTGTAACAATCCGTGTGCAAGCTTGTAAATCCAGTCCCTACACTAGCGTTCTTCTGCAATACTTAACACAGTATGAATGCATCATTTTCCTCTTATTTTTTTTTAATTAGTCAAGTTTTTAATAATTAATAAGGGCTCTGAAGTATCAGTAGCAAGAGCAGACTTTTGAGTAGGTTAAACTAGTATTTTATCATATGCATTCATGCAGCTCCTTAAGCCGTACTGTGGAATTTTGTTTTCTTGGCCAATTGTTCTTTCTTACATGGTCTAAAGTTTTTCTCCAGCCATGCCAACAGCACTGCATAAGGCTATAAGTATTTTCCATAATATTTTGAGTACTGCATGAAAGTAGACAATCTTAAAGGTCCCTCCTGACCTAAACTATTCTAAGAGTAGTTATAATCAGAGTAGTTAAGGTTAGAAATGACTTCAAAGTCATCTATTTCTAACCTCCTGCCATGAGCAGGGACACTTCACACTGAAGCATGTTGCTGTCTGAAAAGCGGTTCTTTCAGTTGTCAGTCCTCATTTCTGTTAGCAAAACATGAAGGACTTCTTCAGGAAACTACAGGGCAAGGAAAAGGGCTTCACTGTGCTAAGACTGGCTTATTCCCTTGTTTTTTGGTGTCAGCAGTCAGAAACACACTCCTAGGTAGAATCAACTGCATGAAAGAAGAGCACTACTTTTTATTTTAGTCCCAGATTATAACATTCTAAATGGGATACAATTCACAGAGGTACAGGAATGACCACAGAATTGTATAGGCTTCTGCAAATCTTGTTACTGTTCATGACTGACAGATGTTCAGTGGGGAAGTGACTTGTCATGCTTGCCAAATTTTAGAATCACTGTGTCTTTTGGTAGAGCTCAAATGTCATTGTAAGGAAATAAGCAGGAAGGTGTACTACAGAAAAGCAATATCAAATGAAAATTGGCTAAGAGGATATAAATGTAATTAGTGAAACACATTTTCATGACTAGTAAAATTAGCACCCATTTATACGTGTTATACACTTGAACCCTTGTTGACACCTGAGGCTGGGAAAATATATCTGCTAATCAAAACATGTAATTATATCCTATGAAGCTGAAGTAAAGTACTGAATCCTTGCTCATGGTGTTAATGATTTAGGAAACTCATTTACCTGATCACCTCGGTTTGTCCTTTCTTGCTGCACTTCTGTTCCCAAAATAGTAAGGTCAGGGACATGCCAAAGCAATTAAACATTAGATGTGTGGAAGAGCAAACACTGCATAGATTGTTAGATAGTATTGATATCATTACAGTTTCTCTTAACGGGGGGGGGGAGGCCTCTGGGTGTAAAATAAGCAAAGCAAGAAAAATTGTCAACTTGCTTGAGAAGTAAAATTCCTACAAACCTTTAATATAGCTGGGGAGTTGGGAACTTGTGATTTCCTATTGCCATGACCTGAAGCAGCTGTCTTCACAGTTCATGTCTGCATTTAATTGAAGATGATGATTGTCTGATATGAAAGGGGGAAAAGGTACAAATGGTTGGTTATGTGGGGATTTGGGCCTGAGCAAAATTGCTGTGGAAAAATCGGATATAAAAAATGCTTACTAAGTTTAATGAGATGTTAACAGAGTAATTTCTTTTGCTTTACAGCCAAATTGTAAAATGGCATTGTGGAGATGTGAGACATGAATAATCCTCATGTAGAAAACCAATTTTTTTAGTTTGCAAGTAGTAAAGTATGTTACTGTCAGTGAAAGGTACACTGTCATAGCTGTCGATACAGTTCTTGCATATTTTGATTTGTGTTTGAGGTTAGCACCAATCAGAATTCAGGGGGATGATGGGGGGTTGTAGATATAATTGTTTGAAGATGAAAATTAAAACCAGAAAGTAACTGATTCACAGTAACACTAAAATCTTTATCTTCAGTTCTTGCAATTCAACAGAATCTTCAGGCTAGTTAAATTATAAAGGTAATTTTAAAAAGGAGAAATGCTTCTGCTGTAGGACAGATGTTATCCATCTTTATTATGCAGCTCTGAAAGGTATGTCTGAATAACAAGTCCTGAGTATTCTTTTTAATCACCCTGGTTTTATATATCTAGCAGTCTTAGATGAACTGAACAAAAAGAAAACAAGTAGCACTGTTTATAACAACGCTATTTTACCATGCCTCACTTGCATCATTTTTAGGCTGACATTCAATGAGAACATATTCTTTCATTTTCTGTAAGCCAAGGTAGTAAAAATTTGAAACTGAATAAACATAGTGTACATACTGACTTAACCACAAGGTTAAAAGAAGAACATTGTAGCATGAAAATAAATTAACTAGTACAGATGCATTAACATATTTAGTTTTAAGGTGATTCCTCACTGGAAATGAGCAGAAAATTTACTATTTCTAATATTTGAAGGTAGATTAATTCGGTATCTCACAGTTCATTTGATACAGTCTTCTTACCCTACTTCCATGTGGGACTTCAGGAATATTTGTGTATTGTATTTGCTATATGCAGTGTAGTTGCTGTCCTAGATTTTCCTCTCGTACTACAATCCATTAATCTCATTTTTAGGTGAAGACTTGGGCAGCGTCATGGATTTTCTGGGGAAATCCACAAATAAAGTCATCAAAATTATATTGAAAAACTTCCTGTGCATTCCTTCAAATAAAATTGGACAGTCTAAATAAATAGAACTGACACAATAATATATAATACTGCATTGAATCTGTATTTACACATAGTCTAGAATGTGAATGTTCTGTTACTAACTACAATTGCAGTAGATAAATAATAGTAAGTGTTCTCTCAGTATATGCTCTCTAGGATGGGGTGTATTTCAAATCCCACATGTAAGTTGTCAGAATTACTCAGAAAGGCAGCGTGTTACTTCAATATCAAGAAGGTTCAACTTCTCCAATTTAAAGAGTTATTAGATATGATTTTGGGGCATGAATTTAAAATTTTGTGGCCATTTATATGTTTCTTCCCTCAAAACACTGATGTGTTTTGGAGTCTGAACGCCTGTGCAATGAGGGGACTTTCTTGGATGTTCAGAATGCAGGAGCAAAGCTACAGGGATTTGGTGAAGTCAGTGGAAGCTGCTCTCTAGAGTTTTCTAGCACAGTGGATGGAGATGTAGGCTCAATCGCAGGCCTTAAGTTCTCTTCATAGTGAATCATTGGTTTGCCTGGGCTGACCAACTCATAACACAGGCAGGGATTGTTCATGCTTCGTGAAGTTTAAATGTAACGTTTTTTCCTTGCTGTATCAATTTACATTACCCAGTCGTGCAAGGACATTTTTTTTCTTTTTGGCAAGGGTTTTTTTATGCTCTATTTTTCAGATTAAACAAAGTGTCCAAAGCACAGGTTTAATGCACGTAATTCTGCTCCTAGCTTGTGCTTAATGAAGCAGTTTTGCAACTAATGCACTTGATTTCCTCACAGATGTAGGGAGTGGTAGATCTTTTGGAAGCTGGCCAGAGGAAGGCCATTCTGTCTTAAGTTCACTCCTTCAAGTTAGGTAGACAAGATCTCCCTGTGAGCACAGCTCTTGAGCACTTATTTCTCTCTGCTGACTGTAGAGAATAGGGAGTTTGGCTTTGCTGTCAAGAATTTAGACACAGGCTAAGTGTCTAAGCTAGGTAAATAAAATCCTACCCATAATTATTTTTAATGCATGCTGGGGATGTTGGCCAGTAAATAACAGCTTAAAAGGGTTTTGTCAGTGTTGGCTTGAGGAAGGAGAGGTCATAAACTTTGATGTATTTGTTTTTCAAAAGGCTGCTTTCAGCTGTGACATTGCTTACTTGCACCTTTCAGAAGTAATATGTTCCACCTTGTAGCTGTACCTTTTGCGAAATACTATTATTATAGGGTGTGATTTTCCTAATGGTCCTAATGGTGCAAGATTATCTAGGGTCTGCTGTTACTGAAAAACGGAATTTGATCTGTGTGAAATAGTTGCAAATGTTTGTGATGAAATAATAAGACTAATTCTAGAAAAGGCAAGACAAAAAGGACCTTTCAGTTGTTAAAGACTTGTTGAAATATCTCTGTGCCATTATTTGCTTCAACAAGGAATGTATGTATTGTGTCACGCTATGCTACTTTGTACAACTCTCGTGTACAGAAGTGAATTAGAGCATTTGCAGCTTGCTCTATAAAGCAGAGGTTCTGCTTTGTAATAATTGCCAAACTCTCTTCCCTTCCCACTTCAGAGAGTGCTGGTTTTACAACTGTAAGTTTCTCTGTGCTGGAACATGGTCAGCAGCTGTATAGACTTTAGAAATGAAAAAAAAAATTGCATAGAATGAAGGTTTGGTTTTAAATCGTATATTCTAATACATGCCTTTGCTGCCAGATGATTGAATAGTTTTATTGCCCAACTCGTTGTACAGTTCATGGGCCATGGGTGACTGGTGAAATGTTTGCCATCCCATTTTAATGACTGCTCAGTCCCTAGCTAGCCACCTCAGAGGGGCTGCGGTAAAAGACATTTGGAGGATTACTGCTGGGCTGAAGGACAGTCTGCTGCTGAGAAAACAGGTTTCTAATGACCTGTTCACTCTCTTGAGTTGTTTTTCCTTGCCTGTGTTCTTCTGTCTCCATCTTGCATCCGCTGAAGTCTGGAATACTCTTCCATTACCTTTCTCTCGTCTTTCCTTGCAAAACTGAGCAGGAATTAGTGGTTAAGTAACACCCTCTTTGGAAGAGTCCTGTTACTGCATCTTTGCATTCTGCTTTCTTGACAATTATGTAAAGATTCCTGTCATACTGTGCACATATATCCCTTGTTCTCTTTACTGCACCATATCTAGACAGTACATTTTGGTATGCCTGCTTCTGAGGGAAAATACTGTGTCATCTTCTCTTATTTGGGAGGTACTACATACACTGAAAGTGGAAAACTATTTTTTAAAGCAACTGTATTTTCTTAACTTTTTTTTATGGTCAGATGAAATGTGTCAAATGGCTGGTACTGAAAAGAAATTCTGAAAAAAAAAAAAGGTCATTTGGAAGTTCTTTTTTCTTGTTAAATTTATCTCTTGGCATATTTTTACATTAGCCAGTGAACTAGAAGTTCCATGTAGTATTTTATACATAAAGTATGCTTTCCATCCTAATATGCTATTTAGATCCACTGAACTGATGTGTTTGGTGTTTGTGCCCAGCACAAGAAGAAGGTAGAAGCTTGAGTGTTGTGCCAGGAGTGTCAAGGAGAGGAAATATGGGCAACCCTCTCCCTCCCACATTCTGAATGGAGGCTTCGTGTCTGGATGGTATCTAATCCTTTATCTAGTAAGGATGTGTGAGGTGTTTATTTCCCCTGGAGGAAAAAAGGACTCAGCTACACTTACTACAGTCTGAAAGTATTTCTTCAGGACAGTCCTCTCTGTTTCTTAGTCCTTGAAGCTTTGATTTGTTTTTTTTTTTTTTTCTAAATCTAACAGAATTTTACCTAATTATGTTGCATATATTTTCTCACCTACTTGTCTTTTCAGGTATGCTGACTCTTACTTCACCTTTTCCTATGAGTTTTTTAATTTACTATTCCTTTATATACCAGCATGCATTGTGCAAGGAGCAGGCAGAAGCTCTTTTCAATGTACTTAGTTTTTCATCAGTTTTTCACCAGGGCGACTACCTAAATTAATTTGGTGTATATAGAGAGTGAGAAAGGAGGATAAAGAGCAGAATCTGACTTTGAAGGATTCTCTGAACAGTGTCAGTCGCTGTGATGGCTAAAGAATCAGAGAGTTGCACTTGAAAACAAACAAGCAAAATCCTGTGTTTTACATTCAGTTCTAGAAACAGAGTTGAAAGGGACTCGATGGCTTATCTCCACAAACTAACTTGGATGCATGTGCTGAGCCGTGTGCTATTTCTAATATTCCTTACTTCTGGAGTAGGATTTGCAGCATCAAGTAGAGTGCTTAAATTCCTTGTATAGTGGACAGACAAAAGTCAGGTGAATGAAAAGTTTTTGAGAGTCACTATACTGAGCAAGAACTTACACAAGTCCCACTTTTGTTTAGTTCTTGAGCTTCTTTGTGATCTGATTTTTCACTCGTCCTCTATTTAAGGGTGTTGTCTCTTAGGTATTTCCCCGACCAGTTCTTGGAAGCATTCAGTTACACTGGCTTTACAAATTTCTTGGCAATGTGTTTCATTTGTTAATAATTTCCTGGTTAGAAGAGCACTCAGTGTCAATGTCTTGCTAAAACTTGTCATTATTTCTCCTACTGTTAGTGTGAATGTAGAGTAATTGATCACTAATACAACTTTTTTTATAACCTACAGTTGGCTTCTCCAGACTAGGAAACTCTTTTGTAAGTCTCATTTTATAAACATTTAATGTTCAAGTCTTTTTCTTTTGTAGCTTCTAAATTATCTTCATCATTAAACTTCAAATTTGATAACACATTCTTCACCCGAAGCCTTCTTACTTGTTGTCCTGGATTCAGCAGTAGCAGTCATTTTTTTCTTTCTTACTAGCTGGTGCAGTGCTATGGTTTTGACTTTCAGCCTGGGAACAGCACTGATCACTGATTTTGGTTGCTGCTCAGCAATGTTTGGTCTGACCAAGGGCTTTCTGAGCCTCATGCTCTGCCAGGGAGGAGGGGAAGTTGGGAGGAAGCAGAGACAGGACACCTGACCCAAACTGACCAAAGAGGTATTCCATACCACAGCATGTCATGCCCACTATATAACCCGGGGGCAGTTACCCGGGAGAGATCATTGCTAGGGTCAAGCAGGGTATCGGTCGGTGGGTGATGAGAGGTTGTATTCTCTTTCCTGTTATTCCCCTTACCTTTATTATTATTGATGGTGGCAGCAATTTTTTGTGTTGTACCTTAATTACTGGACTGTTGTTATCTCAACCCATGGCAGTTACATTCTTTCAATTCTCCTCCCCATCCCTCTGGGAGTGGGGGGAGGAAGGAGGGGGGAGTGAGCGAGCAGCTGTGTGGTCCTGGGGTGCTGGCTGGGCTTAAATCACGATGCTTGTGGTGTGTTACGTGCAAACTTTAATACATCCAACAGTACTTTTCTTGCGATGTTACTCTGTGGTCAGTTTGTGGCTTTACCTTTACACCTTCATTTGTTTCTGCTGTAGATGTCAGGCTAATCACTTCACTTTGCGTACTAATTTTATTTATCTCAGACCATTTATTCAATTTGTAATATAATAGAGTAATGGTGTAGATCCTGACATTGTGGTTTTATTCTGTTGAGTGTTATACGTGTTATAATGGAGTATTGTTGAGAGAGAGAAGGGCTATAGCTTAGAAGTATCGCAGAATGCTTTTCTTGTTCTTTCATTCTTTTTGGGTACCCAGAATGGCAACTCTAGGACACACAATACTGAGTTAGATACAGAACATTGCTTTAATGAGTCTCACACTGATATCAAGGTCTCAGTGAGTCATGAGGGTAAAAGGGGAAATCTTTTCATTTTAATTGACTAGCCAAATTTACATGAAGACAGCAGTCACTCGATCACTGGGATGACTTCCTGACAGTCACATTTTTTTATTCCCAATGGCATAGCTTTGCGTCTGCATTAGTTTCAAATACTTGGACTTCATCTGTCTGTTCAGTGCCTATTCAAGCTATTGGAGAGGCAAAAGTTCTTTTACTGGAATACTGGACCTTACTGCTTTCTCCATACTCTGCCTTGTGTAACTAAGATCTAATTGGCCTTCTTTTTCCTTATCCTCCTAGGCAGATGAGCAGCAATTTACCACTAGTTTTAGCAGATTTAACTGTCCTTTGGTGTCTGGATAAACAGGGATATCAAGCCACAGTAGCATTTCATGCCCTCAGTTTTCTCACTTGTAGAAGTGTAACTACTTCCTCTAAGGGGATGGTTTGAGTCTTAAATAAATGGATTCATAAGAATGGTTAGTTTGATAGAAATAGGTTTTCCGGTTTTGATGAGCTATTCCTCATGCAAAACTTCAGAGGCAAAAAAAAAAAGGCAATACAGCACCCACACAGACACCCCCACCAAGACCTCTTCTGATTTACTCAGCTGAGGTTTTGTTTACACCCTGCAGGTCGCAGAATTGAAGTAGCATTCT
This sequence comes from Forpus xanthops, assembly GCA_032466535.1. Taxonomy (NCBI): domain Eukaryota; kingdom Metazoa; phylum Chordata; class Aves; order Psittaciformes; family Psittacidae; genus Forpus; species Forpus xanthops. The sequence goes on along the minus strand of JASSUY010031942.1, from coordinate 52,265 downwards.
GGTCACATATTTTACCTTATTTCCTCTGCCACCCAATCTCCAGCTCATACAGGTGTCCTAAAAATAGGATTTTGAGGCACAGAGATGGATTTTTTCTATGCTCTCAGAAAGCTATTTGACTGTCGTTATATTTCTGTGCTGCTTGAGCTACAGTAAGAAATGCAGCAGCACTGTTAGTCCAACATCACTGTTAACTTTTGAAGTATTCTTATCAGAAATGTACCTGTATATTTATTTAATCTATTTCAGGTCTCTGTTTGTAATCTTTCCAATCTTGTCCCTTACCAGCAGATACCGGGGAATAGGTTTTCTTCTGGGTTAATGAAGTCTAATTGTTTTTCTTCTGATAACTTACCAACTTTGCCTCTTCCTATAAATTGTTCTGATATGGACACTGATAAGGTAATGAATTTGGAGCACATCCACAATCATATTTTCTAAATAAGTATGTCAGACAAAGACTGTTAGAACAATGAAAAGAAGAAAGAGATAATTTTGGCTTAGTATTGAAAACAAGACATGTTGAAAATAGACCTGTGAATCTGTAAAAACTAATATCAAAAAAATGGCCTAAGGATTTTTATCTGCAACATGTCAGAGATGATAAAGTCAGTGCTGACTTTCTGCAAAAACTAATGAATGGGAACCATTTAGAGCAGAAAGTACCCTCAGTGATAGAGAAAGAGACAGTTCCATGAAATGATCAGTACATGAATTCATGTCTTTCTGTCTTTAGCAGACATTTAGCAGCTTATTCAAGTGGAAAACTACTTTTGTATACACACATACACAAAATAAGGCTACTGCTAACCTAATGAACAAGAGAAAAGCATTTAGAAACATCTGGTTCTTCTTCAAGAAGCTGAAAAACATTAAAGTTGTTATTTATATGTTCTTGATATTTTTGGTGGCGCTTTTATTTCAGTGACCTTAAAGTTCTACAAATTCTGCAAGTCAGTGTAACTGAAATACTAAGTCTTGGTGGTACTGACAAGGGTTGGTCCTGTTTGATATCTCTTTTGGTAAGGTCACCCACCATCATTTTGCCCTCAGACATTTGTTGTTGTGCGAGTAACCTGCTATGTTACTGGACTCTGAATATTGTCTGCATTATGTTTGGATGCATGCGTGTTACTTGATACAATGAAGTGCACCATTTAGTAGGGGAAACAGATTCCTTTTGAAATAGCAAAAAGCCCTTGCTCACCTTTTACAGTATTTTTATTGAACCGAGTTGAGGATATAGGGTAGAAATAAAACTGAAATTCTTTCGTTTGCTTTATGTCTTCCTTTATCTGGGACCTTAAGAATCATAATATAAAAATAGCTGCACTTAAAGGGCACTAGGGAGTGTTGCTGAATGAAACAGTCCTTTGTTTTTGTGACACACCAACCTGAAATAAGAAGTACACAATCTACAGTGTTATGAAGCAACATTGGGCCAGCTGTCTTCAAGTTGCTTACTGATGTGTCTGCATGCTGTGCTCCATCTCTGACTTCCTCCTGCACGCTTTCTCTCACCACTTGCTTTGTTTCTAACCTTCTCTTCTGTTAGAGTTGGCAATAAGACTTTTTTTAATGTAGTTTGATGACTCCTGTTCATATCCTAATAATATTTCTCTTAGTTTTGAGACTACTCTGATGCATTTATTGCTTTTGTTCCTGTTTGTGTGGCATGAGCAGTAATGGACACTTAAAGATGAATAACAATTGAAAAGGTTGTCAAAAACTCATGTAAGATCAGTTTTGAAAAATGCCAGCCTGTTTCAAATGCTATTTTCTGTTAATCTTCACTGGTCCAGGGAATACTCAGCACTTCTGTAAGTTCAAGTTGCTACATCACTTTTCTCTTGCTTCATTTTTAATGAAGACTAAAACTTTTTTCATTCTGTTTCCATTAAAGCAGAAGGATTTGGTGTAGATTTAACAGTGGATCTGCTTTTCAAACTCCCTTCTTCATCCCACAACAAACCATATATAGGATCGAATGCAGTCATTTAGATCAACTGAAATATTTGGAGCTAAGCTGTCTGTGTGCTATCTTATGCTAATGGCATTTCCATGATAACAAGTGTGGAGGGGGTGGACATCAGATTTATCAGACTTTTCCCAGTCATGATTTGTCATGAGAAGTGGACGTTCTTTTGGGTAATACACTGAATATCACAACTGATGCTAAAAGGCAAGTTTGTCATAATCCCTGTTTTAGCCTTTGTGATATACCATATACAACATTTATAGAGAGTAAGATGCCATGAAGTTTTTTATTGCCAGGATTATAATAAAATACTTCAATATGCACTGATCTTTTACTATATTCAAAAATAGTGATGTAGACTGACATAATTCAGTGTGTGTAGTAGAGGCCAGAATTTTGTTTGAAATGTTTTGGGGGGGGGATTTGGTGACTGTAATAGCACTGCCTTCTGCTATGGTTTAGATGGCTTTTATCTAGCCACTAGAGGCTATTTGAGGATGAATTGACAACCTGTACTGTATCTTTTTACTCAATCATTTCTATGTGCAGAGTGGCAGTAGTATTTTCAGAATAGCACTTATGATAAGGAAAAAGTAGGCATAAATGGGCTACTGAGAATTTATTGGTATTCCTAGTTCTGTTGATCAGGAGCCTTGCCAATACAAGTGTCTCAACTGCCTGTTTCGTGAACAGGTAGAGCCTTTCCTAGCCAGAGTATTTCTCCTCCTCAGAGATAAAAATAAGAGTTGGTGACTTCAGGGTAGAATGAACAGGAGCTAAGACAGCTTGTCATTGCTGAATCTTGTCCTGACAGCTGCCTTAGCAGAATGCATTTGATAAACTGTGATTGACAAAATACTTGAAAACTGCAGCTTTAAACTCAATTTGTGGAGCATGCGAAAGTAGACAGGATAAAGTAAGAAGAGTCTTATGAGCACACAGAGCTGTCATCATGCACATAACTCTTTAAATTTGAGAAGAGAGCTGTAGGGAAACCTAGATTGTCCTAATGTAATTATCAAGATCATTACTGTAATTGAGCCTTCATTTGAAGCTAGGTCATTATGCAATATTTTGTGCTTGTTTGTTATGCAAAATCTAAAGCTGTATCATAGAATAGAAACATAGAATATTTAGGGTTGGAAAGGACCTTAAGATCATCTAGTTCTAACCCCTGCAGTGGACAGGTACACCTCCCACTAAACCATGCCACCCAAGGCTCTGTCCAACCCGGCCTTGAACACCGCCAGCGATGGAACATACAGCTTCCCTGGGCAACCCATTGCAGTGCCTCACCACCCTTACAGGAAAGAATTTCTTCCTCAGATCCAATCTAAACTTC
>JASSUY010031942.1:0-46988 GCA_032466535.1 Forpus xanthops | reverse complement strand
GGTGAGGCACTGGAATGGGTTGCCCAGGGAAGTTGTGAATGCTCCATCACTGATGGTGTTCAAGGCCGGGTTGGACAGAGCCTTGGGTGACATGGTTTTGTGGGAGGTGTCCCTGCCCTTGCAGGGGGGTTGGAACTGAATGATCTTAGGATCCTTTCCAACCCAAACTGTTCTATGATTCTGTGTTTAATGGGTGGGAAAGGAAACAGCAGGGGAAATTGATAACTGCTGAGAAAATACCATGAACCCTGGATTGTCTGTTATTATTCAGAAAGTTACATTAATGCAAGATTGGACAATCCTGTGACTGGATATGGCAATAATGCAACCGTCTTCATACAGAAAAAAAACCCTAGCTGAATGTTTATGTAAAGAACAAAACACAAAATGGTATAGCTGCCATTCTATAAATGTGTGCAATGTCCATACCTTGAACAGGATGTTAGTTTTCGTTCTTCCATTTAAAGAATTCTGTAGTAGAACCACAAAAGGTAAGAGCCAGTGAGATGGGTTGCCCAAAGTACCAAAACACAGCTTCCTTACAAAGAATGATTTAATATTAGTGTAAAAAAAAAAAAAAAAGAAGAAACTGAACAAAAAACCAAACAGCAACTAGTGACATGACTAGAGCCTGCACAGTGGTGACAACATAGAAAATGTGAATGATTGTTCAGTGCTTTTTCCCTGTATAGGAAATTTACAACATCAAATCAGTAAATAGCAGATCCAAAATGAACAGAAATCTGCTTCATAGAATCATACAACCTCAGTCTGATTTGGGTTGGAAAGCTTAAAAGCTCACCTAGTTCCAGCTCCTTGCCATAGGCAGGGACACGTTCCACTAGAACTGGTTGATCGAAGCCTGTCCAACCTGGCCTTGAACACTGCAGGGATGGGGCAGCCACAGCTTCTCTGGGCACCCTGTGCCAGCGCTCAGCACCCTCACAGGGAAGAGGTTCTTCCTTATATCTAACCTGAATCTGTTCTGTTTCAGTTTAAATCCATTACCTATCGTCATATCGCTTCTTCGTACAACATTCAGGGATGTTGTTGGGCTTCTTGTTCCTGGACTTTGTAAATCCTAACAATTTACACTGATTCAAAGCCAGGTGAGAAATTAATGGAAGAAAAATCCAACCAGGGCTGTTGAATAAAAATTTTAGGAGATCTGAGAGACAAACTCGTGGAATTCAAGAGGCTATTCTGAGGGATTCTCTTCCTGTGTTTACTCTAGTTTTATACTTTTCCTTAGACTAGAGATGTGATAAAAGATCTGACTTGCTACAGGTTATAGTTGCATTCTTTGTTAGAGCAGATTGAGAATGATATTGTTTTGAAGCTATAGGTGATCTCATTATAGAGGCTGATGAGAGAGTTGGTAAAATTTGAGATTGAAATCTTGTCCTTTGTAATTATTTCCCCAACAAATAACACAGTAAGGCAATAAATTTGTCTGCTTGTCTGCTTGTGAATTGTGTTTTAGTTCTTAGTTCTTCAAAACTGTTTACAGGCATAGCTGCCAAATTAGATTTTACCAACTAAATTACTTGAAAATTGTACTTTTGCTTTGGGTATTTTTCCCCCACTAATACAACTTGCCATAGAAAGAGAAGAGATCAGTAAGTGAAAGCAGGTCTAAAGGTGGTTGCGGCTCATCAATTACTAAACTTGCTGTAACAATTATAAGCAAAGAATAACTTTTAATACCGAATAATTTAGCTGTATAATGAGGAAATCAGATGCTGAAGTTATTTTAAGAGCTTCTTTGTTTTGTTTTGTAAGGCATTATTTTTGCTAGAACATTGGTTTTCACCATTGATCTCCCTAGGAACACAACTGCATGTATTTCTTTTAGTGTTTTTTTTGTATTTTTAGGGGCTTGCTCTGTCTTAAGTGAGCAATGAGCTACACTGTTAGAAGCATGCAGGATATTGTAGGGCCTAGGAATATTCAGGTCATTGAAAGAATGCCCAGTACGTCAGTAGGTCTAACATGGTAGCCTTTTGGTTCTTTGTACCTTTTTTGTCCATGTCTTGGCTTTGCATTGTTTTTCTGAGAGACTAAATCATGTTTTGGTTGTTTCCTACTTTTGTTTGTTTTGGAGAAAGGCCAGGGTGGCAACACCCAACATGTGGTTACAAGAATTTGATACTATTAGAATTGCATGGAAAACTTTTTTCCATTGTTTTATGAATCCTTTAATGTTTATTTCACAGCTGTCACAGCGCTGCATTCTGCTGACATTTGATAAATTAAAACAAGTGCAGTCTTATCAGGAACAGCTAACTCTGGTTTATTCCCTTGCTCACAAAAGAAGCAGCAAAATAGGAGATATGAGGAGATAATTTTTAGTATGGGGCAGATAATTTTTAATGTAGCATTTTGGTTGGCTTATTCTTTTGCTCCACCTCCAAGATGAAGAATTACAGGATATCAGTATCCTGCAATAAAGAGAAGAATTCTTTTTAGAATTCAAATTATTTTTAGCCTTCTCTAAGCAGTTTCTATTTACAACATCCAGTGTGCTGCCAATAGTGACAAAGAACAGCAGTGGGTGCTTTAATCAAAGTGTTGATTGATTGTAGTACAATGTGTATAGTCTCCTCTAAATTTCAGCTTTGTGCTTGACCACTTTTGTTGTACAACTCGGTTAATGTGAACTTTGTCACCATATTTCTGTAATGATCCAGGTTTTAGTGATTTTTGAAGTGTTTTGTTTTCCATATAGGTAGTATTGGAGGAGTTACACTTTCAGCAAGAACTGTTTAGTTTGTACTTCAGCAATTTAAATTGTCCTACTAAATAAGTCAAATGCTGATCTTTCCCAGAATTAATTCTTTGATCAAAACCAAAGAGGCTGAATGAATAAAGTGTTATTTTGAGAGAAAGACTTGAATGGAAAAAGTATTAAAGAAAGAGCAAGAAATCTTAGAGTATCTGTAGTTGCCACTTGAGATTGAAGCTTTTCTTAGTTTATAATAAATTATTTCCACGAGAATTGTATCTTACGGTTTTATAAATGATGGAGACATTGGCCCATAGCTGAATCATTGACCTGTATTGGGATGCTAACCCTTTCCTACTAGCATGAAGTAATAGTTGTTGCATTGACCCTTACTTTAAAAGCAAAGCAAGAACAAAACTGAAAAGAAACAGTGTGAAAAAGAGAAAAAAATGTTATGAAGTTTCACTTAGTTTTTCTTTTTGTACAAGTCAATGACTATGTTGAATTAAGAGGCAATTACGAACAGGTTATATGTAAAAGCATAACTGTTCAGGGGCATTTGAGGAGACTAATCCAAGTTGCCAATGATTTAGTAGCATTATCTTAAAGTGGTATTGTGAAATTGATTGAAGTTCCCATATAGGCATTCATTAAACTTAAGAGGGCCTATATTTAATTCTTTTTGGAAATAAGACACATAGAAACCATATCATTTGACTGAAATAAATCCATTTGAAATTTAATTTCAGTTCACTGTAAGTTCCTAAGTGTAGATGGAGTTCTGCACAAATTAATGGACACATCTATGCACTCTGCTAAGTGCTGATGTGATGCATGTCCCTGTGATTGCTACTGTACTAGTACATCCTAATGCTTTAATTAGTTGAGAGAAAATGAAAATGCAAAATGAAGGTATTTGTCATTTGAAGTCCTGTACTGTTGTCTCTGTTGTAGCTAATTGCTTGGTTGATTCTCTATAAAAGACATGGACGGTGTGCCTTGGAAAATCCAGCTCCTGGTGTAGTAGATCTATTGCTGGTTATGTTTGGTAATATTTAGAGTGTCATAAAAAGAAATGTGATTAAAATATTCCTCTGCCTCCCATTTTGCAACATTACCTCTGGTCGACTGTGGAGAGAGAAAATGATGTATTTCCTGTTGAGTTCATTGAGCTATAATAGTCTTTGAAACCTACTTTGACTAAGAGCGTTTTCCTCTGTGGTGTTTGTCATTCTTGCATGAGTGTTCGGGGTGTGCACACATTTAAATGTGTGCTTTCAAAGAAAAAGCCTGTCTTGTGGGTATTTTTTATTGGAGAATGCTTCTGCTTGGGAGCTGCAGTATACAGTTGAGGTGAAGCTGTTTCAGTTTAATTGGCTTGGTGAATGTGCTTCAGAGAAAAGAAAAATGGGTATGACTTTTGTGAAAGATCAAACAAAACAGTGGCTATAAAATGTGCAATAGAACGTAATGGAGTAAAACAGCAGAGCAATTCTCTCAAGACAATATAAGAGAAGAAAAATTGTGTATTCCTGTTATTACAGAACAGTTCATATTCCCATATTTTTCTGCATGATTTTATTACTTTTTTCTAATTTCTTCATAAACCATTATTTGCAAATAGGTTGAGTACCACATTTGTTATATCTGTCCAGTATTCTTGGTACAAGATGTTAGGGCAAAATGCGATGAAAAGACAAAACCAAGAAAGAGCATTTGAGTAAAATGTAGAGCTTTGACCTGCCCAGTTCTGGGATGGTGTGTCAGTTCTTACAGGGTTTGGCCTATTCCTCAAGGAACATAATCAGTAATAAATGACACTAATAAATGACACTAATAAACACTGAAAATGTACCAAGGTACTAACAGAGGACCAGCTCCTGCTCACTGGAAGTGTTCAATAGAGAGGAAATCAGACACAGTTGGGACAAGCCTCAGGCATGTGGGTAGGACAGAAATGGTGTGAGAGTTCATTACTGTTTTTTTTTTTGTGTGAATATTAGGAAGGAGAGGAAGCAGCTCGAGAAATTTGGAGTATTTATTTGTAAGACTTTTTTTAATACTTCTGCAGTGCTAGTGTATAAGAAACAAACCATCCTTTTATTGCTTATTATTAGTAAAAGTTGGGGTTTGCCACTTCGATAAGTAGAAGAGGGAAAATGAGAACAGAGCTTAGGAGGATATTTATATTCTGGTCAACTTTGAAGTTCCATAGTTATTTTATGGATGAACATTGATGGAAAGGCACACTTATAGTGGAGGAAGCAAGCCTTAGAGGATGCAAAAAGTTTTCATTCTTTAAAAAAAACCTCAAACCAAAATATAAACAATGTGCTCTCATCTTAAAGGGTTAAGCATATACTGTCTGTTAGCCAAGCAATTTTCTATGCCTGTTAGGAAATGCTGAACTGTAAAATTCTAGGACACCTGACTAAATTTGGTTAAAAATTCATAGTGCAGAGTTGGAAGCATCCTTTCAAACAGGACTGTGAAGGGAAAGAAAACAACTTGGGGATGGGGAGGGATGGGATGGGATAGGGGGTGAAGAAGAAGAGGTAGGAGTGATACTTGCTCCTGAAAAGGTAACAGTTAATGAAACATTCTCAGGGCAGCTTGAAAGAGGGACCATAAATTAAGAACAACACGGTATTTGGCGAGCAGCCTCTTTGCTGTGGGACAGACGTCTCCTATGGGGGATAACAGTGCTTTGTGGTGGGATGCTGAAGAGACCTCCGACTGAGGGATGTGCAGAGGTGCCTCCTGATTGCTGGTCACACAGCATAGGATAGGGAATGAAAATGGGGGGAGTAGTTACAGCCTTGCCTTGTTGGACAGCAAGAAGACGTGTAGATCTCATGCCAGACCTTGTGGGAGACTGCTGGGCTGTGAGGTAACTTAGATAAATGTTAAAACACAATGGAATAGCAGAAGCAGTGTCAGTCTCTGAAGAGGCTGCTGTCAGAAAGGAGAAGAAAATGAGTTTGCTGAATAATGTGCAGAAGACAAGCAGCTAATCTGGACATCGTGTGCCTCACAGGAGAGTGGCTTAGGGATTGCAGTATTTGTTTTCTCCATTTTCAAAATAGGCTGCTAGTATTTATGCTATTATTTAAAATTAGCTGTATCAGCATTGATTTTTAAGTTAAACTGGGGCTTGATGCAGCAAGCTGGAAACTGCTACTCATTTATCTTTGAACATAATATACTGAAAGCAGTTTTCTTCCTGTTGGTTACTGTAGGAGCAAATGGACCTGTGGACATGGTGGGGTTGTGTAAGAAGCAAGCATAGTAAATACAGGATTTACTTTTTCCAGATGTAAAGTGTAGTGTCTGATAAGGACTAAAATTAGCTTAATGATCTAAAGATTTACTTACAAAAAGTTTTTTTCCTAATTTTCGGCAAGGCCAAAGATTGTAGGTCATAGTCTATTCTGTACTGTCAGATAATTGCAAAATCCATTACTATCCCTTGGAGATGTTTTTTTATAAAAGGCTGTACTAAATCTGAGTAAGAGCCTAATAAGTAGATTACTTAGAACAATAGTCCTCGTGAGAATGTTTGATTCTGAGTGTTGCTGCTAGAGATAACCCTAAATGCAATCAAGTTTAACTCCCTCTGAGTGTCAAAGGAAGGTAATTCCCATAGAGACTTCCCTTCAGATGACACTATTCTGAAAGTGTCTCAACATTTAAATTATGCTTTCCTTTGGGCATTGGTAACAAACCTTAATTCTTGGAGAAACATAGTTTGGAAACTCAGTTTTTAGCCATTAGGTTTAGACGTTTCACATCAAAAAGAGGGATGTCTCAGCTTCCTTGTGGGAACAGTTTGTTGTCCTCATCCATACCCTTTGTAATTGCAAGGATCAACTATCCCAATGTGGACACAGGTAAAAAGAGAAGACAGCAGATTCAGTAACACACACACTTAAAGCTTAATGTGACAAGATGTCAATAGACGAACTGTTGGTGGATTAATTCTGGTTTTTCCTCTTGAAAGAGAAATGAAAGCAAAACTTCTCCTAAAAGCAAAATATGAAAATAGAGACAGTAAAGATGTCAAACATTTGCATGTTATAGGGTGTCATGTAACAAAAACTATAAAATTGCAAACTACTGGAATGGTTTCATTAAATTGTAAGTAGCACAGAAGAATAACACTGTATTGAAGAATTTGGTCCTATTTTTTGCATATAAAAGAACAAGATTAAACCAAAAACCCTTAGTGAAATTTGTTTTCCTAAAGCTCGAGAGTTTTTATAAGACAAGAAAGAAAAAAATGACATTCTTGCAGCAGTGCAGCTTCACTGGTTCATGTTAGTTGAGAGGCAGCAGACTGAGTCTGATTATGTTGATGATCAATGTAAAACTCATTGTGCTGCTGCAATAAACATATAAGAATCTATATATTACAGCTGAAAATGTCCATTTTCCAAATGAATTTTAAGAGTCTGGTTTAGCTGATGAAAGTTGTCATTTAGAATAGAGCAATGATACTTACTTGGCTGTAGGACTAATAGATAATACACTCAAAATAAGCTAGTATGATCTTAAATACCTACTGTTCAGCACGTGTAGAACTTCAGGTTAAATTCTAATGCATGTATTATAGCCAGCTTTTTATGTCCTCTGCCCTTTTTGTGGTTAATGATACTGACAGTGGGTATATGTACCTCCTGCAAAGCAAGATTTCATCAGTACTACTGCTGCTCAATATGCCTTTTTGTATGCCATTGATAACAACATGAAAGTATTCTTGTTCTCTAGATAATAATGAGTAGTATTTCTTTTCTTATTCAGGAATGTTTTGGGTGGGAGGAGGTGAAACATTCTGTTGGCTGTGTGTCACCAAAGGTGAATAGAATGGAAAAGTATGAGAAGAGCCATCTCTAAACTGTATTTGTTTTATTTCATTTAGATTTTCACACACACCTTTCTGAGAAATTGAAAGACAGACAGACAAGCTGGCAGCAGCTGGCTGAGACAAAGAACTCTCTAATACGTAAGGTTTTTATCTTGCTTAAACTGTGTTCCTTGTAAATGTAGAACCTACTTTAGAATTTGTGGGGTTTGCAACAATTAATCTAGCTCTGTTTATGTTCTGCTTAATATGTATTGGGGGATTTTGTTTGTGTGTTTCCTCCTGGGTGTTTATAATCTGTTGTATAAACATGATCTCTCTTTACTAACTTCTATTGCATTGTTGAGTTACCTTCCTGATTTGATCGAACTCAGGGTGGAGCTTTTGGTTTTTTGTTGGGGTGTTCCCCAGGTGTTGAAGCAGCTGATGGTGCTTCACAAGATGGGGCTCATTACATGAAGAGAAAGAGAGCGAGGACTTGAGGGATGTCAGATCAGGGAACACACAGGCATAACTGGTAAAATCTAGCAGTATTTTCACTATAGAAATTGCATGGTTTATCTCATGTGATGCTTGTGGTAGATGTTCTTACACCTGACTTTCCAATGAGAGTTTTAGTAATAACTGTTCACCTGTAGTTTTGATTTTAGTTTTTTTTTGTTCCGAGTGTTTCAGATTTAGCCAGTGACACTTGGTCTGACACTGAAGGTTTGTTTCTTAGGGGCTGTGCAGAACCTAAGAGGGGGAGGGGGGTGTATTTATTTTTTCAGTTCTGTATGGAATCACCTAATTTGTTTTTACTCCCTTTTCCCTACCTTCCCCCACTACACCTTTTACTTCACTAAGATGCCTTTGAGAGGATGAGGATGCTTGGAAAAAAATTGGCAATATACTTTTTAGCAAAAGGAAAAAAAACAAACTGTAGTAATATAAATCCAGTGGCATCTTAAGGCATTTTAGTGACCTTCTTCATGTGTCTTGAATTCAAAATGTGATTTTCGTTCATCAGATGTGTATGCTTGCACTAACTATATCAGTATGAGCCCTTACCAATTTATCAGGGACTATTGTTGTAAAATCTTTTTTCCTCAACTCTACAATTTTTGCCTTGTATTTGACAAGACTAAAGATGTAGTCATATATTTCGTTATATTCTTCCATTGAAACAATGACCTGGTACATACATGAAAGATACCTTTCCATTTGGGCTTCTCACTTAAGCACTTAAGCAAATGGTTTGCAAAATTATTCCTAACCAGGAATAATATTCTGCTTGTTTAATATTTAAATGAGACCTAAACCAATGTTTTCTTGTCACCCCCAATTTGATTTTGTGTTATATTTCTTTCCATAATTGTTTGATTGTTGCTGAAAAATAGAGAATGGCATTATGCTTTGAAAATCACACCAATGTCTGAGCAAATATTGGGGCAGTTTCTTACATCAGATTCTGGAAAGTACTGAGATCTGTGACCATCTTATAGTTAATGTAGCCCTAGGATGTTTAGCTTGTTTTCAGGTTGATCATAAGGACTGTTTTATGCTTCTTAAAAGAATGGGAGCCAGAGCATATAGTAGGGAAATTAAGTCTCAAACAAGTCAAACAGATTTGATTTATGTATTGATTTCAGCTTTTGGCATTGTAGCATTCAGGACTCTAGAAATTAAGACAAACATGAGAATGTATTAATAACTATGTAGCAACTCTAAAATACTTGACACTAGTTTTCACCTCTGACTTGACAGTAACATGTATTTAAGAAAACTGAACTGTGACAGCAATAGAAAAACTTGGTACTTTTTGTGACTTTAATGTGTCTAGTTACTTGGACATCTGAATCTGGTGTTACTAGTGAAATAGTTCATTGCATGCTCTAAATGTGGTAAGAAAGGAGCAATGAGCTTATAGAACCGGGTGTGCTGGCTGATGTTGATGTCAGCCAAATCAACTATGGTGGTCGTTCAAGGGGATTGACCAAACCCAAGCTTTAACTGTGTTCGTTTTATAAAGTGCCATAGAATTCTTCGCATCAGTCTGAATGCTGCCAAAACCAGACAGATGGCTGTAGCCTTGGTTTAAAGCCTCAGCTGGCTGTGAATGCATCCAAACAGTACTGCAAAGCTTTTGGCTAGCATGTTGTGTCTACAAAAGAGGATTCTTTGTATCCCCATAAGTGGAGCCCTCACACTTTTCATTTTAAAGGTAACCAGTAATTGAGTGTGCTCATTTAGTGGGTGGATTGCTTTGTTGTGTTCTAATGAAATGTTAGGTTTCTTGATCTACTGAGCCTTTATTTTGCTAAGGAGAAAGAATCTGCTGGTGCAGTTTAACAGGTAACGGGTAAAAGGAGGTTAAGTGCTGAAGAGGAGTGTTATAATGGTCAGTGCTTCAGAAATACAGGCAGAAGGATTGTTTTCAGATCTTTGTTCAGACTCTGGAATGAAAAATGATAAAAGCATCCTGCAGGGAAAATATCTTCCCTACCTTGTGTTTGGTGTAGACCTACCCAAATCTCACCTTTTCTGACTTCTCCCTTTCTGGGTGAATTCTTAATAGATTTAAAAAATCCCCAAGCACACAAACAAAAAAAATACTTCAACTCTATCTCATGCTAAACACCCAGAAATTAAAACCAAAACCAACTAGAGAATTGAAACCACCCTGGGTTTCTTTCTGAAGCTGTAAAATAATGTAACTAAATCTCAGAGTTTTAACAGAAACAGAAAGCTTTTAAAACATTCAGATAGTGTAATGTTGAGCAATATATAAAAGTAAAAGAAGAAATCTGATAGCATGCTGCTTAGAGTATGACTTAAATAGGATGCTGAGAGGCCTGCACTTGTCATTAAATAATAGAGATGAAAGGATTAGCTCCTTTTATAGTGTGTGCAAACTACCTGACCAGTAAGTGCAATGGAAGGCTCAGCATGGAGGGAGAGAGGATTGAGTCACATAATTAAGAAACACATTGCAGTGCACTAACAGTGGTTGTCCAGGCAGCCTTTTTTGTACAATTTCCTGACTTTTGGTTCACTTTGCAGCCATTGTCACGTGGCTTAAGCATCTTTGCTGTTTGTTTCAACATGATGATCTTCAGGAAATTGTAAACATACAAATTTGGACATTGTTGTGGAGTCCATAGTGTCTGAATTCATGTATAAGCCTGCCAATGCCAAAGGAGGTCTGAATGACTATAGTTACTAAACTATGTATTTGACATGTTGTTGCAGAAAGCATGCATCTCAAAGATCTATGGTAATCTCTGATGTGCAAGGAAGTTCTTTAAGTAATGTGGGGACATTGTCAATTGAACTGTAATTTAATGAAGATTAGGATTATGCCTGTTCCAGGGGAAGAAAACAGATTGAATTTTATCCTGTGCTTATGATGTTTAGATACAAAATGCAGCTGGTTGCGTGTATGGGGATCTGATTTGGGAGGATGATCTCTCCATGCTATTGTCATCAAAATCCAGGAAATAAACTCTCTAACCACAATGACAGATTCCAAACCAGTATGATTTTATTATGGTACTGGGTGCATGGGGGAATTGCTGTGCCTGTCATGGACACTTGAGAAGAGACAGTTCACAACTTATGTATCTTCATTATATACATATTCATTATAATTCCATGAAATGCCCACCCGATTTCTTGTTTCTTATGCATGTGGGAATTTGGGCAGATAAAGCCACCATTCAGGTGCTGTGAATTTTGAGAAGTGGTGTCTGGGGGTTCTAGTGTTTGTCTGGGGAGAAATGTCCCTGCTTAGTTTACCCTGTTATGGAAACCCATTAGTTAATGACATTGGAATACTTGCTTAGCCTTTCCAGTTAACTACTAGTTCTTGTTTGGGCTAATTTACGATCCTAAAGGGCTCCCCAGGTTATTTCCTTTCTTGGGCCTATCAGAAAGAGAAAGACCCACATTGGTTTGAGAGAAGACACGTGGTTCTCTTGTTGCTTGCCTTCCTTATCTTTATATCCTCTATACACAGTCTCTATAGCCTTTCTGTGCAGTAAAATTCTAGTTTAAGAATTCTTGTAGCCCTAATTCTCTATACTCTGTGAAAATTTGGTATCGCTATGGCATTAAAACCATCCATCAGTGACAATGGGAGGCTGATGTCCAATAGCATTCATATATAAGTAAGTTGTTTTATTTTGAAAAATTTATTTCAATATTGAGTATGGATACTGTGGATAGTGTTTGTAATAATTCTGTTTAAATCACAGTAGCGAGGAATTTAAATCACCTTGCTGCTTTCAGCATGGTTTGCCTTACTGAGGATTATGTGGGTTTACATTTCTGGGAAGGCTTTGGGTTTCCATATTAATAGAAATTCTTTCAAAAATACATGAGCAAAACCTGGTTTTGTCATGGGATTTTAGCGATGATTTCTTTAAGTAACCGAGTCCAGGTTGTACAATTGCTTCTCATGCAACATACTGTTTTGATAAGAAACAATCAACCAGAGAATGTAAACCACAAAGCCAAAAGTGTGCGATAAAATCAAATCATGAGAATGTAGGAAACTCTGAAGGGGAAGGAGAACTCTCTTGCATCTTGGGTTCTGGGAGAAAACAAGCTGACAGCTCTACCAGGTGCCTCTCCTAGGAGCAGACTTAACACTTGTTACGGAATTTGTCTTGAAAACACCGGTATTTGAACTAAAGGATTTGCAAATTTGCTTGAGAAACAAACCAGATTGTGTGTTAAAAGACGGAGCTGCGAGCAAGATACTTGATCATGTCAGGTTTATACAAACTGATCTCCTGTGTAACGTGCCATGTCCTAGAAAACTGGAAGCCATGAAAACAAGAACTTATATTTTAAGTTCTCTGACAGCTTATAAAAACTAGCTTTTTACATGAAGCTTCTACCTTAAGCTGGTGAAATAGGTGATAATTTTTAACACAGGCGGTGACAAAATAAACACCATCTGCTAGTGCTGACTTATTCCATAGTATTCTCATGCTGGGTGATTTTATTTCACTTTTTTTCAGAAATAGTTAATGACACATCTGCTGTGTGGTTGAGGTGCATTTTCAGTGATTAAATGTGGACATAAGTGTAGGGAAAACAACACTGAAACTTCTTTGTGAAGGTGAAGGATGTATTAAACCAATAAAAGAAACTCACAAAATATATAGGTATGTTGATGCCTTTTATTTTTTATTTTGATCCAATTTTTTAATTTTGATCAAATTGTTAAACATGTTTTTATTCTTTCAAAATTCCTGGTTATCAAGAAAAACTTCTAATCTAGTATTTCTTTTACCAAAGCAAAGATCATTCTGCAATGAGATTGTTAGTCTTCTAAGCAAGCCCACTTCTTTAGCACATCTGTGGATCTGGGGCTGGGAAGACCGAACAGGTTCAGATGTCATGTGGGTTCAGTGTCAGACTTGAGGGAGCATAATGTATGGTGCCATCATTGCAACCGCGTGACACAATAGTACAGTTTACCTCAAGATCCACTTGAATGCTGGACTATGAAATTCTGCATACATGCAGTGTTGTTTACTTTATTCTGTGAAGCTATCTTTCCTCCCAAGCAAGGTTGTTAGACAAGGTGTAATCATCTGGTGTCCCTGGGTTATTCAAAGGCATAATTTGTGGTGGTTTGTGCTGTGGTATGTTCTCTTCCCTTTGGTTGAGCTTGGTAGTTCTGTTGGCTTGAAGACTCCTCTCCTGTGTCCCTACAAAGCAGCCTCTTCCCAAATTACCCCAGTAAGTTGTACCTTTTCCTTCTCAGTCAGCAATGAGAAATCTTTGTTGTGGGAATTCCTCTTTAGCACTTTATTGCCGAGGCATTAACGTAATGATCTACTATACAAAATCCAAGCAATTAGGCTGTTAAACCTGTGTTTACCGTGCCAAATAATAAGTCCCTATGCTGTTATCAGTATAAGTAGATTTTAATAAATCCAAAAACCTAAATGGCTGGATCTCCATATGGATGGGTGGATATTTGATTTTAAGGTTTTGATAGAAATTAAAGCCATGGATCAGAAAACTTAGAAAAACCCCTTTGGCTGCTTTATTCTCTAGTAGGTTTAAGAACAGACTAGACTTCAGAGACATGAATTCAGACCTTGTCTAGAACTTTAGAAATCTCAAGAAAAAACAAAATTCAGTATTTTCTCTTACTACCACCAAAGTCTGTTTAATGGAACGAAATCCTTGTCCTCCTGCTATGGTCTCAAAAAGCATTTTGACAACTTATGCAGAAAACTGTATGTAGGAAATTATGCCTGGAAAAAATATAATATAAACAATTTTAACAGGAATTGTGTCTTCTTTTCTTGTTGTTGGGAGTCCTGAGCCTCATAGTGAGTATAAATGAAGCTTTGCGTTACTTCCTTATGAACAGTGGCTAAGGAAATATTGACAGAAATATGTTTAAGGATAAACATCTGTACTTGCAGTTATTTTAATGCTTTTATTCAAACTTCAATTTATTATTTCAGTGATGAATGTGTAGAGAAGCACTGCCTTTGAAGTAATGGGCTACTAATGTTAATTATTCTGATAAAAAAGAAAAAGAAAGAGCAGTCTTGACTTAGTGGACTTTTGTCTTTACAGACTGTGTAGTAATTAAGAATTGGAATAAGAATTCATGTGAGTTGCATGAAATGTGTACTGTGTGCAGTAGATAGCGAGCACTCGAAGGCATTCCATGTTTGTTAGCAGTGATAAACAGATTTACATAAGTTAAATACTTCTATTACAGACCTTTTGACTTGACCTGATCTGTGTAGACATTACTTTTACAAATTATCAAAGCTCTTTGAAAGACAGCCTTATGTATGTGTATTATCATTTATGTTAATCTGAAACATTTCTCAAGCTGCTGTGCATGAAGTTAGGGTGAAGAATCCCTTACTTATTCATACCCATATGTATGATGTGAAACTTGAATAAGGAAGGAGATGAGAAAAAGTGTTTTTTAAAAGAAATAAATTACATACATACTTTTTTATACTAGTGCCATAATTCCTCCAGTTTAGGTTTACTTATATCCAGTGCTTAAGTAAAAGTGGAGGGAGTCTGACCAGTTCTTTCTTTGTGGATTTCTTTAGCTTGCTTTTATAAGCACTTCCTTTTGTGTGGATTCTGAACTGGAAATATAATGTGCTTTATTCCAAACTTGATCTGCATGTGGGGCAAAATTTTTGTAGTGTCTAATTGATTGCATTATACATTACGTTATATCTTTTACTATAGAGGAGCTGTGAGAAAATGATGACAGTGAATTATTTAAAGCTGTTACTTGCAAACTCTTCCCCATATTAAAGATTTTTACATTGTCAGTGCATAACTACATTCAGAAGTTGTCAGTGAAAGGCCAAGCATTTTGATAGAAGTGTGGATAGTGGATGGGCTTTTTGTATCTAAAGAATTAAATCTGTTTGGGGTAATAAGCAGAGGTGAAAAGCTGAGACTTTAAATAGCACATTTCTTGACATCCATTTCCTTACTGGGACAAATGAGTCCAATATTTTCAGCAAACTTTGCAGTATTTCTCCTGCTAGTAAGACTTATAGACACATCTGGTAATATATTTTCATGTTTCTTCAAGATTTATTTCCTTAAACAGGATCGTTAGGAGTTAGTGTTTGATCCCGAAGTAATTATTTAGATTTTGAGTAATGGTTCAGTAAATTGCATGTGCTTCAGAGACAGGTTTTTCTATAGTTTAAATGCTCAGAGTTTGCCTGTACTTGTTTGTACTTGGTTTATTTCTTTTATTTAGAATGAAAACTTAGTTTCTTCGAAGTCTAGGATAGGAAAATACTGCACTCAAATCCCATGAGTTTCAACTACCTGGTCCTGATTAATGGAAATACCGAATGTGGTATTAATGTCAGGAGGCCCCCAAAAGGCCTTACTGGAACATACTGACATAATCCTTCTTTTTTAACACAAAGCATGATCTTATTGGATTAAGTAGCATGTGGAAGTGGGAAAGTAAGTGCTTTTTGGAAAACTAAATGATCTGCAACTAGGGAAAAATCAAATCAGGTAGCTTCTTTCTCTTTAGATAACAGATCTAACCTATCTAACTTGCAAAACCTTCAGCCTGCTTTTTGAGCACTGTAATGTATTCATTGCTAGGCCAAATTGTACTGTTGCCCTCCCTCCTCTTTACACTCAAAAGATACTTGGTGATTCTAAGGATTAGTTGTAGATGTTGCCCTGACTTTGTGTATCTATTCCAGAAAATTAGAAAGAGTGACATTTACCTGATCTCTTTAAAGATAGGAGATTTCTAAAATTAATCTGGAAATCCCACAGTTTATTAAAATACTTAATTCACTTTCTTCAAGGGTTTGCATACAAATGTTTTCTAAAAGCTGCTCTTGACCTTGATTTTAGTTAGTTATTAATGTTGCCTTTAAACCAGAAAACCCTAAATAAACAGTTTTCTACAAGGTCCTTACTACTTAAAATTAATAGCAAAATATGGGAGAAGTTGAGTCTGGATAACTTTTCCTACCTGGCTTCAACTTCGTATACTTCTGCTGTAGTTTCCCATTTGCTTAGTTATTTCTTCATATATGAAACAAATTCTGTATGTGTAAGTTGCAGGAGTATATGTATTTGTAGTGTGTCAAGAAAGTGGCATGCATATCTACGGTTTTGTGTAATACATATTATATATACAAAAATATATCCTTGAATTATATTTATACCTAAATTTGGAAGTACAGTGGAATAATACATGCACCTCTTGTGTCCCTGAGCTCTGTGGCACAATTCCTGTCGACTTCAGCAGGGCCAGTTCTTCAGCAGTGTATGTAGAAGGTGGGAGGTGATCATGGAGACGTATTTGGTAGTTGGCAGCAGGACAGTGGTTAAAGAGGTACTTGTCTGAGAAAATCCCAGGCTGCTGACAAAGATACACAGTTTCTTACTGTGTAGCAAGGCAAAATGATTTCTTTAAATATGTCTGTTCTTGGGCTACTTCCATTTACAGTCATTAAGCTAAAAGAACATAGCCAATCCGTGTTTTGTGCAGTTGAAAGATTATAGGTCATATAATGATAGGTGACAAAGCTTATTGATATGCAAAGTTTAATAAAAATAATTTGTACTTAATAAAATGCATATTTTCAGAGTAGCATCTCAATCCATTCAATTTCTGAGTTGTCATGTGTGGAAGATCATAGAATCATAGAAGAGAGGTGGAGAGGACCTTAAGGTCATCCAGTTCCAGCCCCCCTGCCATGGGCAGGGACACCTCACACTAGACCCTGTCACCCAAGACTCCATCCAGCCTGGCCTTGAACACTGCCAGGGATGGAGCATTCACAACTTCCTTGGGCAACGTGTGCCAGCACCTCACTACCCCCACAGTGAAGAACTTCCTTGTATCTAAACTAAACTTCCTATGTTCAGGTTTAAACCCATGACCGCTTGTCCTATTGCTGCAGTCCCTAATGAGGAGTCCTCCTCTAGCATCCTTGTAAGCCCCCTTCAAATACTGGAAGGCCTCAAACCACGACAGTTCCCCATGCAGCCTTCTCTTCTCCAGGCTAGCAGTCTCTTTGTCTTGCTTACTGTAATGTAGAGGACTTGAATAGCCTTATGTCCTTATCTTAAAATCCGTCATCTGTTGCACTGTGGTGTAGCTCTTTCTGAGCTATCTCTACTTTCACAAGAAAGTCAGATTGTACAAACAGCATAACACAACTTGTGGTTCTGGTTTTAAATACTAGTCTGATCAGTATTCAATCTGTGGCTAAACCAACTCTCCTGGCCTTACCTGTGTAGAGTAGAAAATGCAGGTTCTACTTTTGAAGTGATATTACTTAATAAAAGAGTGACAGATGACTGATTGCTTTAGTTGGAGGGGAAAGTTTAATATAATCTCTATGTTATAGATACTTATGCAGTGAGTTCCATTATTGTGTGTTTTTTTTTTTTTTTTCTGATAGGAAAACATACAGAATTTGACTTTCTGAATTCTCAGAATAATGGTAACTTTTTAACTGAATCCCTATCAGTTTTTTCTCTTTACTCTTAAGTAACAGCATGTCACCTTTTCTTCTGTGTCTCATGCATGGCATCTATTACTGTCTGTGATATAAGGACATTAAGTTACATTTCATTTTGAGGGATATTGGCTAAAAGTAAAAACCAATTTGATTTCATAATCACGTCTTGGTAAGCTCCAGGTGTTGAAAGTTAGCCTTATTTTTTCCTATTTCACCTTGCATTTTTAGGTTCGCCTGTGTCATCTTACAGCTGGGTATTCTTTTGCAAAGGTCAGCTGTGCCCCCCTCTCCAGGCAATGCATCTCGCAAGCAAACATTTACTAGTGTCAGCAAACACATGGCTGTGGTTCACTGCACCTTTAATTCTTAATCCTGAATTTGTTGAAGGAATGTTTGAACTTATCAGCTTAAAGGTAAATCACTTCTTAAGCATCAGTAGGTTTGATTAAAGAGGTAGTAAAATTATATTGGTTTTAAATTATTGCTTCCTTATAACTTGAGGTACAAAAACCAAGGGTTTTTTTCTATTATGGAAAAAAGGTTACATGCCTGGAAACTCTGGGGAAAATACACTGAAGAGTGTTAGAATAGGATAGCTAGACACACTTCACATTTATATCTACATCTTCAATATACTAACAGATACTGATGGAGACTTGGGCTGCTGAGACCCTAGAGAAGCAATGACACAAGCCAAGTATTCTTCCTTAAGAAGGCAGAGTAGTTGAGAAAGATAGTTAGCATGCAACAGGTTGCAAGAACCCTGACATGAAAAATAAATTCCATTAAAGAAAAACTAAGTTGTGTTTCTACTGAATTTACATTTTAAAATAATAGATGTGCATGTACATTAGGAATTGTTTATGTACATCTCACAAAATCCACTGCCTTCACAAGGTCTTGTCGTTGTTGCTAGGTATGGTTTGTGCTGTGCACAGGTTCATGAGTGGTAACATGAGCAGATGTTTATTGTTCCAAAATGTACATGAAGGTGAAGACAAAGGGCTGTAAATCTGGACTGCAACACAAGTTGTGCTTTCCTGCATGACTGTGCTAAGAGGCATAGTGTATATCAGTCTATGCTAAACATGCACAAGATGTAGATGAATAAACTGAATGCTAAACATACTCTAGCAGCTGTTTTAACATAATTTTTGTTTCAGTAAGATGAAGAATTTGTTGAAAAGGAGTCCAGATTGGATTCTCCAGTTAAGGGACTCAACAATTTGTACACTAGAGGTGAAAATTAATCAAAACCTAACAGAACTGTGTTGAAAGAAAACAGTTTATACATTGATGGAAACAGTACTTAGTTTTGGTTTGGTTTTGTTTTGGTTGGTTGGTGGTTGTTGGTTGGTTTGTGTTTTTTTAGCTAGGAATATAATATGCATGGTTCTTTTAGCCCATTGCTAAAGCAAAGCACATAAATCATCAGGATTCTCCTGGATGCATGTAAGGACAGCATCTGCCTTTTCTGAGTAATGCAGCCTAATATAGTTCTGTTTTTCCAGTGTTCTAGAAACCTCCAAAGCATGTGATGTTTGTTTCCCATGAGTCTTAACTATCTGCTGCATCTTAACTTATCCCAGCCTGTCTTGTTTCTATAGCTGGGTCAGGAGATGGTTTTCCTTTGCAATTTTGATATTATTATTAGAGTCTTTATTTCATAAGCCAGTTGAGCATTGACAGCTTGAAACATCTTTGAAATAAAATAAGTGTATCTTCATAAGATATCTTCATATGGAAACTGATCCGTAGTTAACAGCTAAAAGATAATTAAAATCAGAATGGCTTATTATGGTTTATATGGTAAAGTCAGAGGATGTCGTATTTACTTACTCAAAAGCAAAACTCTGAATTGCAGCCCTGCATTTGCTGATGGTAACAATGATTTATTCTATAGTTACATTTTGTGTTGGGTTATTTTAAGTTTCTGTCTGTTTTGTTTTTTCCTTTTTCCTCAAGAAGGTGAAGCCCAGTCAGCAGCTTGGCAACCTCTTGTTAGTAACCTTCACCCTCCCAGTCTACATCTGATACGTAGAGAGATCCCAGTTGTTCTTAAAGCTGAAGGAGGCATTGACCATTCAGATATTTGTGTCATATCAGGTACATACAGAATAAGAGTTTGTGGTGATTTTGAACTTTCTCTTATTTGTGTAGGTGTAAAAGTTCTGTAACTTAGTCCTTGGCTTAAAGTGTTCTTTTACCTGCAGTGTGACCTTCAGTTTTCTTATACATCTGAAATCAATGCTACTGAAGGTGATTTTGTGTATATGCATAAGGTGATACTGATTATGTTTGAGTTTAGAGTTTTAATCTCTGATCTTTTCTTTGTTCAGCTGAGACATTAATTTATACTCCTTCAAATTGTTGGTTTGCCCCCAGGTAGGATTTCCTGTATAGGACTGACGTATTCATACACAGTTATGTTGGTGACTTTGTGCACAATACTTTGAGCTTTTTACATATCCTAGGTAGTATTTTGAATAACTTTTTTCTAGGATGCTGCTATTTAAAATATTCCCATAAAGTTCCATCAGTTGGCTTTTGACAGATTAAAATGTTTTGTATAAATGGGGTTTTAATGATCTTTCTTCTAAATTTGTCTGTGCTTAAACATCTGCAACCCTGGAGTTCCGTAGCTTGGTGAGGTTGTTCAATCCCACTTTTAATTTTCATCTTGATGTAGTATACATTTTACCTTGCAAGTGCTAGCAGGAGGGAGCACTTCACACAGCAGTGTACCTGCTGAGCGGTGTTGGTGTAAGTGGCACATATTTCAGTCAAGTGATGTGACAGATTGCTTTCTTATTGTTGCATCATTTCTTTCTAAAGGAAAAAAATCTGACCTCAAGGAAATGTGGGTATTTCTGGTGAATTTAACTTGTTATTCATAACTCATCTGGAAAAAAATGCAGGATTCGCATTTAGATGTGAATAAAACATTGAAGTCAGAAAATTAGTTAAAATACAAGAGTCGCTAAAAGCACAGAAAGAAATGGGGAGGGCAGGGGGTTTTTGGGTTTGTTTTGATTTGTTTTTTTTTTAAATAACAGGGTTTGTATATGAAAATGACCACCATTTCTTTAATATTAATATGTTGATGTGTATTAATATGAATATATATTATTAAGATATATGCACATATTTGTGTATGTTCGCATTTCTTCCCCCATATCTTCCCATTCATATCAGATGTAGATTGGGACAGTCAGGGTTACTAGCAGATTTCTTGTTAATGAAAAGTGATGACACATGCTTTATTGTTTATTGAAGGCTTTCTTCTGACAGAGATAAATGACATGCTTGGGGTTACTGGGAAAATGAGATTTCATCATTGAATGGGGGAGCTTTGAAACAGTCTTTCCAATTTACAAATAAGTTATGAATGTGCCAGATTTGACAAAGAGAAACATTTATTCTAATGCCTGAAGCTCTGATGCTGGAGTCCCTTGAACATTGTGTCTTGCTGTCATCTGTTTCACATAGGTTTCAGTAAATAATAGGTTTTTAAGTTCTAGAAATAATTTCCAGTATTGCTGCAAAAGCACACTGCATAATTTCTCTAAACATAGAACTATAGCATACACAGAAGAGTGGAAGAGTGCTTATTGCCGATAAGCTTGTGCCAACAAAATTTAGACCCCTTATGTGGAGAGCAGAAAAAGTTAAAGGCTTTAAGCGCATTTCTTCCTCTTTCAGATCCTGTTTGAGACACCAGAAATAGTTATCTGAAGTTCCAAAATGTGTGTATTCCTATCAAGAGTGGTAATGAGTTAAGACGTTAAACTTATCTGAGCCTGGCCCTGCGGTTGGTTTGCTGGACTGGGTGACCTCAGGAGGTCCCTTTTAACTTTAGTTGTTCTGTAAGTCTGTGTTAATATCTCCTTATAGATCTTTGTGGCATAGAAAGAAGATAATTGATTTGTGAGCCCTGCAGTTCTTCTCCTGAAATCATGATAATTTTGACCTAAATATGGACACTTATGTTACTGAGCCTTTTGGTAGTGTTTTTGGAACTTCCCATCTATTCGGAACCCAGATCATTGCTGTATTGCCACAGGTTATGCTAGTAGATGAGTAGCAAATGAGTAGAGACCCACTGTTCTGAAATAAAAATGATACCTGCATCCCAATTTTCCAGTTTTTCACAGAATTGATCTTGTAAAATGTAATCTAAAAAGTCTTACCTCATCACAAAGTTCTCTGCCGCACATGAGACAGCAGTACTTAAACTTATGCACTAGATAGACATCAAAATGCACTGATGATAATGGTGATAAACAATTGCTTTCTCCTAAACCCACAGACTGTAAAGTCAGGACCTATTGCTAGTTGTAACAAAAGCTTTCTTGCCTCATAACATGATGTTGGTTCCATACATAAATAAGAATTGAAATACAACAAATTAACTGCTATGTGAGTAATTAACAAGATCTAAATCCTCCTGAACCTCCCTTGTTGTATTTGGGAGAATTGGCTGAGCTTTTCCTGCATGGCATGTATTTAGTAAATCTGTGTGGTGCGAGGGAAGGTCAGCAGTTACAATTGATTTACAAACTGGCAGTCTGCCTGCGCTGGATCACCATTTAGTCTCAGAATGTGCTATGTAAATTTGCAGTGGAATCTGGTGCTGTGCTGGGTTTCACAGGACTGTAACAAACCGTTTTCTTCATTCTCTTTACATTAAGTTCTCTACTGAAGATGTTATTGTACGTACCTGAATGTAGATTATGACATTTCTCGATATTTATCAGATAAGGACGCCCAGCTGGCAAATTCTGTTTGTGTCTTGTCCAAAAGTGTCGAGCTGAGTGCCTATGCAATGTGTTGCAGAAGAGAGAAATATGTCCATCTGAAATCAAACCAAAAGGCTGGCTGTTTTGCACATATCCTTCACCTTTACCTTAAGAAGGCTTTTTTAGCTTTCAGGGCCTGGTGTGGCTCTTCATAATGTATTTTATGGCTTCATTGTTACTCATTGCAGTTTCTTTTCCTTTTCATTGAAACAAGTAGCTATGGTTACTGTAAGGCTACTGCAGTCCCATGCAGTGAGGGTGTGAGAGGTTTTAATTGTTGCGTGGTGTATGTTTTCAGACCATAGTAGGAATTCTTGAGCTTTCAGCCCTCTTTTATTTCTTCAGAAAATAAAATTCGAACACTGAAGTTCTAAGCTGAAACAAAGAAACTTGGTAAAAGGAAACGTGTGAATAATGATGTTAAGCTTTTTGAGAAGAAGCATGTATTATTTTGTCAGGGGAATAGGATGGGGAGAGAGAAACTGTTTTGCTAAATCCTGTCATAGCTGCAGATTACTATGAAAAATTGAACACTTGTTCAAGATAAATGCTGTAGCGGGTAGGCTGCAGCGGGCCATCGTGTTTGGGAGAACTCAGCATCTGACGGGGAAAGGATGTAAGAGAAAACTGAACTATACGCATGAGACATTTCTCAATGCTGGACAAGTTTACTAGGTATTCACAGAGAAAAAATTGGATGTAAATTGTTGGACTCATGGTCACTGCAGTCTAAAGTAAAACAACTTTTATGCATCCTAGATGCAAAGGGGTTGGAATTAATTGTGTGAGTTCCGTGTCCTGTCTTGTCTTTTGTTTACAGACCCTTGAGATCCATTTGAAAAGAAACTGGGGATATTGCTTAAAGCACTAGGGCTCCTCAGCATTGCTTTGTGAGCAAAGCAGCAGCAAACATCTAGCATCCCTATGCTGTGCCTGGATATGTTCCAGGATTAGTCATGTTCTCTCATAGTGCGTGTGAGGCTACTGTTGTGTGCCACACCATTCTGTGCCACTGTTGCATCTATTGGAAGGTTGCATGGTGTGGAAACAGGGTTTGTCTGAGGTTTGACACTATTACGGTAATGTCTGCCTGCCAGAACACTTGTTTGAGCCACAGGAGTCTAAATTTAAATTAAGAAAGTCATTAAGCTGTTTCACATTAGAAGAGAAGCTAGTAATTTCAGTGAATTCCATAATATTTTCACACTGTGCATGTGCACTCGTACAAAATTCTCACTAGTCTAGTTATTTTTATGCATATTACTGATTTTCATTGGAAAAAAAAATCATCTGAGTGAATTATGTACACAAACTATTCTTGGTCATTGAGTAGTACCTAAAACCCAGCAAAAGTAAGTAAGATTGACTTGCTGCTTTCTGATCACGGCTAGTTGTTGAATTATTGGTAATCAACAAAGGAAATAATTTTGAAGTATAATTGTTGGTAAGTAACCTAAATTACAATTGTGATACTCGAGTTCATGTGCGGTACTTTACTGCAGGCTGCCTGATCAATGCCTTTACTCTGGCTTTGTGTTTTTAAACACACTCAATACAATGAGGAAGAAATAGAGGCAAGGTGGTATACATCTGCTAAAGGGACACAAATAAGCTTGAGTTCATGTGAGGGATGATTCCTTAGAAGTAGAACATGTTGGATGAGGGACATTTTGTCAAAGATAACCATTACAACAGCTATTGAAAAGAACACAAAGCTGACTGGAATCAAATAATAGAATGTATTTGTAGTGTTAGAAAATCTTCCCATTAACTGAACACAATATGCAGGAGCAAACATATAGATTGCACTCACTAAGAACAAAGACAGTTGTTTGAGATGAGCCTCAAAGGGAAGAAGAGAAGTGGCATTTAACTTTGGGAAAGACAAAAGAATAATGGGGTTAAATTAGAGCAGCATCATGTTATCACACTGGTGCAGTTCAAAGACAGAGAGTACAATAGTCAGTCTTGCTCTGTATGGAAAAGAAGAAAGAAAAAGGAGTCTGTTACAGGCATTATAAAGTTTTGTTTGTTTGTTCTTTAGTGCTTCAGTGGTGGAAAGCTCTATCCAGTTCAGTACTCTGATTGTGTGTAGTTTGGGCAGTGTCTGTTGTTCTACAGGCAGTGCTGTCACACAGAATGACCAGGGTAAACCCTCAGCATTGAGTCTAGTGTTTCTTTTACTTCTCTCACAAATTTGCTTTTTCTTTTTTAAACATGTTGGTTGCTAAAATGTTTATATAATCTTTGCTCCCGTTTCCTCAAGCTGAACATCTAGGTTTTAATTGATGAACTGCAGGCATTCGCCTGTCTTGCTCTGCTTTTCAGTTACTATAGCTTGGAGGTCCTTTCCAACCCTAACCATTCTATGATTCTATGATTCTATGAGATGTTGGTAGCCTGTACATCATAAAGTATCAGCTGTGTTTGTTGAAATGGGTCTGTGGATGCTGTTAGATATTTGTAGGGGCACAGCAAGACAGGCTTGCTCTGTCTGATGTAAGACAGGATTTTTCAGACAGGTAGGCTTGTGTTTCTCACATTGATCCCTAAATCAAGCAGACAGGTACTCTTTATCATCCTCTGGTTAAGAGAAATTAATTAGTCACAGGTTTTTCTTCACTCTGCTTTTGAGCTCCTTTGTCAACAAGTCTGGTTATTTCATGCACTGTGATTCTTTCTTTTGCTGAATGCACTAGTTCACTTCTTTCTCTCCTGCTCCCCCACAATTGTATTCCCCTGCATCTTAAATAGTTCATGTAAGAAGTAACAGACTTCCAGAGGAATTTTGATATGATCTCCCATTATGGAGATTTCAATCTGTTACACAATCACGATTCAATCTGTTAGCTAGAAAAGAGTTTAAGAAATTTTTTTGTCTCTAAGATCTTTGTAACAAAAGAAAGCAATTTAATATACAGTTCACAATACAGGATAATATTTACAGTGATGTTTTAATAATAAATGCCATTATATGCTGAGGAAAGATATTACTCAAACTGAGATAGTAATTTAAAGGACCGAAAGATAAAACAAATTGCAGAAAACCAGAGTTACATCTAAGCCTTATAATAAATACGCTGCCTTAATATTAAAAAGAAAAGGGGAATGGAGGAAGAGAAATGTGTTCTTTTAGCTCCTGAAAACACTGTGATGTGCAAAATCACTTTACTGTAGCTGTGATACTTGTAATATACTACCAGGTGCTGCAGTATTATGCTTCATGAAGTACAAAATAAGGCAAAATTGACCCTTATACTCAAATATTTATAGCACAGGTGATTATTCCAGGTTCTATGACCTGGCCTGAGATTATTAAGCACAGTAGGAAACTAATGAAGTAAAATTTTGTCAGAAAAAGTCTTTAAATTTACTTTTTGTCTTTTGCGAGTATGGATTATAGTTCACATAATGATAGTACATGAATGTCTTTAGTGTGTGTCAAGAATCATAGAATAGTTAGGGTTGGAAAGGACCTTAATATCATTCCCACCCCTTGCCACGGGCAGGGCCACCTCACACTAAACCATGTCACCCAAGGCTCTGTTCAACCTGGCCTTGAGCATTGCTGCGGGTGGAGCATTCACCCCTTCTTTGAGGCCTTACCACCCTCACAGTAAAGGACTTCTTCCTTATAGCATCATAGAATGGGTTTGATATCTTAAGAATTAGGTGGTTGTATCGCCCTTAGCATGTGAACAGACTGACAAGATGGAACCAAATGTAAAGTTCATTGACTTTGATAAACTTTTTTAACCTTGTCCCAGAGTCAGGAGCATTCACAGTCCCCGCTGAGACAGAGAGCCTGGAATGCGTCAGTTAGCAAAATGTTGTTAAAAATTGCAACTTTTGGAAAACTTCTAAAGTAGTTTAACCCAGAATCTGGTGAAAGAAAGCAGGAACAGAATACAGCCATAACGAAGGTTAATTCCTGTCTGTAACCAGGAGTAAATGATGAAGTTTAGCTTGTGAATTGGACTGGTGGTCTGGAAAGATCACAGTTTGGAGCAGGGCACCAAGTGTTTCATCCTGACTGGAATAAAAAGTTCAGTCCTTGAAGTGGATGTTGCCAGTGTAATGCTGGCTTGGTCATGAGCAGGAGACCAGTCTGAAGTTACTCCATCTTCACTGATACTGCCTGTGCCAGCTACATATGCCTAATATGTCTGGGAAAATAAAAAGAGCTGGTCCAGGATTCTTTTCCAGTGGATTGCTAGAGAATTTTGTCTTTCCAAGATCATACAGAGGATTGCAGGAAGACGCAGGGAACCCTGCAGGAGAAGGACTGGATGGCAGAGTTAGGGACCAGATACCTGTTTGTTTGTCAGTTGGGTTGGAGCAGTTTAAGGCGGTATGGCTTCAGTTGTACCTTATCCCATGTAAGGAGTCCACTGCTGCAGCAAGTGTGGGACAAGGAAATGAATGAATATTGCAAATTTATCTCTATACATGTGTGATGAGGTTAACTCAAATGAAACGAGTAAAATAATATCATCTGTAGTGCAAATGTTATAATCTCTATTGGTTTTAATGTATTTCAGCAAATTGTATCGTATGGCTGTCGTGCATCTAAATATGTCATAGTTCTTTTTCCCACATTTACTCTGCTCCTGCAGCCATTCTAATGCGCCAGAGGCAGAGTCTTTTTTGGATAAGGGCATTGAGCTTGATTATCCTCTGCTAAGTGGAACGATAAGCTTCATTTCCTTCGTTGATTCATGAGAAGTGTTTTGAAATATTGTTATTCCAGTTCAAGTGAAAAATATTTGGATGACAATTGTCAGTACATAGTGTGAGTGAGAAGGGAAAACGTGTAGTGGCTTGGTCAGGTAGAATTTTATAGAGAACTAACTCAGTGTTTTCCCTGTGTTGTATCTGATGAGGTCTGTCTTCCTTCAAAACAGGAATGATCTCTCTGACTGAGTACCAAGGAAGTTCAAAAACCTTTAATTTTCCTGG
This sequence comes from Forpus xanthops, assembly GCA_032466535.1. Taxonomy (NCBI): domain Eukaryota; kingdom Metazoa; phylum Chordata; class Aves; order Psittaciformes; family Psittacidae; genus Forpus; species Forpus xanthops. The sequence continues at coordinate 19,640 of JASSUY010031942.1, read as the reverse complement.
AAATCTATTTTTATCATGATGAGAGCGGGCAAAGTTAAAAAGTACAAGGCTTGCAGTCCAGAAAGGAAAAAGCCCCTCTACTGAATGGTGCAGATATTTGATAGCAGAGTTTAAAATGCCTGGTTTGGGGGCTTCATAATGTGCAGCGTGTTACTGAGGAATGCTTAATTATTCAATTATATTTCTAAAAGACATTATACTAATTTATGAAATCCACTGTAAAATCATAAAATTTAATCAGCATCGTGACTGTTACTCTCATTGGCAATACTACTAGTACTGAAGGAAAAAGCTTATATGTAATGAGGGAAAAATATTCCCAGTATTCAAAAGCATATATGAAACATAGGTAAATGTCTTTAGATATGTATATATAGAATTATTTTATATGAATCCAGATGTACAAGCAGGGGTCTCTTTGGGTGCTGCTTTTTTTCTTTGATCAAAACACTTCCCATAATTCACATTTTAAAGTTGAAGACTGACTCTTTAGAAGCATTTTGAAGTCCTGAGAAGGAACAAATTGTGTGTATTGTGTGTAATGCCACAAGACTTCTCGAGAGGTGTGCACAGAATCTGTCCTTTGCATTTAGCGCTGTGCTTCTGCAAGTATCATATGCTACTCCCAAAGAAAAATCATTTTAATGACTCAACTGTAACAATCCTGTGTCTATGCCAGATCCCTTTGGCTTGTAAAAGGTCCCAACTGAGAACTTGTACTTGCATGGGAAAAAATAGAAGTAGGGAATAAATTGCTTTAACACTTGAAAACTTTACAGATTTTCTCTAGGTCTCCCACTGCAAAGAACAATAACAGTAAATAAGGTAGGATGTTAAAACATTTTCAGTGCTGCCCCTGTTAAATCTATCAATCAAGTTGATTCTCTTCAGTTTTTAACAGTTCTGTTGTACATGAAGAAGATAATATTTGCACATTTTACAGCATCCATCAACTGAAATATACCCATTGATTCCAAAAAGGTATTTGACCCTCAAAAAGCAATTACTTCTACTTCAATCAAATGACAAATGTGGAGGTGGTTTCATGAGTAAAATAACATTTTAAAACATTATAAAGTAGAGATAGGAAGGCAGCAATAAAAACACGTTTTAAAAGACATATATTTTTAAGCACTTGTCAGAAACGTTAACCTGGTGAGATGTGGAAATGTCAGACACATTACATGTGCAGGACGTGCATTTGGCATTTTGCTGTCAGCAGGAGAGTTCTTCTACAACTAATTCCTCAGGAACCACACGCTGAGTCTGTCTGCAGGGAGGAAGAAGGGCTAGAGGTAGAAGCATATATTGTTTATTTTGTGGAGATGTATTACGGGCTTTTCTTCTCTTTAAGAGAAGACCATGAGTTGTGACAGTCATGCTGTATGATGTATTTTTGAGTTGGAATAAAATCTGTGCTTTATGCAAAAAAACAAATTGGGCAGCTCACTAGTCTTAAGGGCTAATACTAGTATGCTACATATAAAATCATTTAAAAATCTCTTCTCTTGTAAATCAGATGTGTTTAATAATTATTATCTGCTGCTGATTTATTGACTGTTGTGGGTGAACCTGTGTCACATTCTTTTATTGAGGTCTCTTTTCAGAGGTAAGGGGCGAGTGCTGTGGAGGGGAATTGATTCCCTGGTTTAGCAATTGTAGTTACTTTCCCTTGTCACCCCTCAGTTCTGCCAGACAATAAAACCAGCTGTTTGCTGTCCTGTTGAATTTAATGGAAAAGTTCGCTTTTTAATGTGTGCTATCCCAGCAGTACTATCCATGATGCTGCAGTTGTTTGTTTCAGCTATAGATGTTTACTTTGACACTATTGGTATAGTAGGCTTAAGAACATGGTAGGCAAATGGAATTTAGGTATCGCTCTAAACTCGGAACCAAATCTCCTCCAGTAAAATAAATATATTAATGAATACAAAGAATGTAGTGGATGGTTATAAGTTAAGTTTATATACCATTATTTCCCATAGGGAGCTTCTTGGGTACACCGCACATGTAAAGACTTATGTTTTTGAACCTCTTTTAGGCTATAAACTCTAAACATTAGAATCAATATCACCAAATTTAACAGTACTATTAAATATAGGAGCAACATTGAGTGGAAAAACAGATTTTTAGGAAATATTTTCCTCTTCTTACTGTCTTTTTTTTCTGTATTTTCATGTTTATTATGGTGATTTGATATAGTCTCTATTATCATCAATAGAGGTGCTTTTTATAATACAGTCAAAATGCAGTGAAAACCAGACCTAGTGTTTGTTGAGAAAAACTTTAACTGTGCCTTTGGTTCAGGCAGATATAATTTTAAAGTTTTCCCTGCATGAACAATAATTATATAGTCTTTAGAGCTGGAAAAGTGTCTTTTTCAAGTTGGTGAGTTATGTTCTGTTACTAATTTTGCTGTTATTAAGACAATGTTTTCCTATGTCAGTAAACTGTTTTCTTACGTGAACAAACAGCAGTAATTGAGTGCATCTTGTTGTGAAACCAGAGGTGACAGAAATGGAAAGAAAAAAATGAAAAGACAACACTGAAATTTTCAAAAACTTGGAAATGAAAAGACTTTGTTCCACCTTGTTGTGGTTTAAGCCCAGCTGTAACTCAGAACCATGCAGCCGCTCTCTCACTTCCCCCCTACTGCCAGAGGAATGGGGAGGAGAATCGTAAGAATGTAACTCCCATGGGTTTCAATAAGAGCAGTCCAGTAACTAAGGTATAATACAAACCGCTGCTGCTACCACCAATAGTAATAATGACAAGGGAAATAACAAGGGAAGAGAATATAATAGCTCACCACCCACCGACTGATACCCAGCCTGACCTGAGCAGTGAATGTAACCCTTCTGAGTAGCTGCCCCCAGTTTATACAGTGGACATGACATGCTGTGGTATGGAATACCTCTTTGGTCAGTTTGGGTCAGGTGTCCTGTCTCTGCTTCCTCCCAACTTCCCCTCCTCCCTGGCAGAGCATGAGGCTCAGAAAGTCCTTGGTCAGAGCAAACATTACTGAGCAGCGACTGAAACCATCGGTGTTATCAGTGCTGTTCCCAGGCTGAAAGTCAAAACCACAGCACTGCACCAGCTAGTAAGAAGGAGAAAAATGACTGCTGCTGCTGAACCCGGGAGACACCTAAATAAAAGATTTATTTAGATAAAAATGGGAAAAATTATACTTGGAACTTAAGCTCCTTAATTTTTTTTTTAAAAAGCATATTAAAAAGGTGAAATTTTTATTTAACAATGTGAAGTTTTCCCTCATGGACAGTTGTTCTTTTTTTTTTTTTTTCTCAGGATTAGGCCAAAATTCTTATTACTGTGCATTGCAGCTTCACTGACAGCAAACAGACGCAAATGATGAGCCAAACTTTATCTCTAGCAATAATCATTATTTGACTTTAAATGTTATGCAGCAGGACTGTGTTTGTGTCCTTAACTGTAGTTAACTGCATAGGGAAAACAAATAGGAGATAGTAAAGCTCTTCTTTTAATCTTGTGAAATAGTTCATTAGTAGGTGAGGAATAAAAGCCTTTTTTCAGAGGATTTCCAAGCATATATTCAAAGATACTTAACTTAGTGGACTATATATTATTGTCAAAAAAGATATGCTACACCAGCATATGCAGAAAGTAACACGGACTGTGTTGGTTTATTGAGCTGCTGTATCAGCTTCTCCCTGTGAAACCCACTCTGTCATTCCACTGTTTGAGGTCAGTGCATGTCAGCTTCACCCATCAGATGCCTCCATCCTAGGATGTTGCTGTACTTTGTACAGTCTGGGCAGCAAGTCTTCCCAGATTTGTCACTCTGTTCTTGATAGCATTTGTCTTCAGAAGTGACTGCAGAGGCAGTAGCCTTCTGAGGCAAAGGTGGTTCAAATGATGGCAGACTTAATTCTTATCTAGTATGTGGTGGTCACAGGTGCCTGACCAGCTAGGAGTTCTGTACCGTTATGCATTGTGTGACGCTGAGCAAAGAGAAATGCAGGAGAGTAAAATAGCTGATGATAGATCCCAACATTAGATGATAGTGAAGTGTTACTGTCCATTTTCTATCAGAGAGATGCAGGGGATTTTTGGTTTGTAAGGACTAAATGCTCTCACTGAACTTGGAGGAAAAAGTAACCTTTTGGGTTTTTTTAGTAGGAAAATGGCTTTTAACGACTGTGTTATTAACTGGAAACAAAGCACAGTTTCTATATAATGAAATAATTTATTGTAGCTTTCCAGAGGAATAGAATTAAATTAATTAGAAAAATAGCTTGAAAAATATCACAAATATCCTTGGGCTTATTCTTAATTTTTCTTGTATTTCAAACAGTAATAATTATGAACACCTCTCATTCTTTTGTTACATGAAGATGTATGGTTCAGCCTCAATTGTTAGAATCTTCAGCTTTACATTTCATTGTTTAGACTGTAGACTTTTACTGCATCTGAGCGGAGAAGGAATGTATTGGTATATGGGAGGATTTGGAGGAAATACGTAGTATTGACATTTTATTTTTAAAATTGCAGCTTGATGGAATCGCATTTTTATTATTAAAAAACCCTGAAACTGCACAATTTTACTTTGCTGTCTAGTCTTTCTCTAATGAAACCTGAGCACAACTGTAACTAGTGTGCTTAGCAAGGAAGAAAATTCAGCAGCTGTAGTCATTCGGCGCGCTTGGGGCTAGCCCTAGGACCTTCCTGTTCCTCTGAACCATACTTTTATTCCCACTCTGTATGTTGGATTGGGAAACAAAAGTCATTTTGACCATTTAAACTTCTGGAAAAAGAGAAGTCTTTATTCTTTGCTGTCATAGATAAGGAAGAGAATTTGATAATTTTGGGATGTTTGTGGAGAATTCCAGTAACTCCTTTAGAGCCTTTCATGTTTTTTTTTTTCTCTTGGTGTTGAAATTTTCATTGGAATTTTAATATTTATTCCAATATATGAATATGCTCATAGCTATATTAAGAAACAAATGGTAATGTATCAGATTAGACTTGTTCAGTATTTGGTTCTAGTTGGCTTTCTTATTTGCTTTTGAGGAAAATATCTAGCACTCCATTTGAAGGCAAAAGCCTGCACCAGCTGGTAGGCACGTTTCTCCCATAATCCCGTGTAGTGGATGATTTTACAAAAGTTCTCCACTTCCTTTATTCTGTTTGCATTTTCCTCATCAGAAATAGTTCAACATTCCTCATGTACCTTTATGCTTCTGTGGTTCCAGAGATACCTGCATTAAGTTTTCACTTTGACCAAAGTTTAAAATATCCACTAATTATAGTTAATAAAGCATCAGTGGTACTACAGTGCTGTCCATATTTTCATATTCACTCTCAAGTGTTTTATTGAGCCACTGTCAAGCCCTTATCATTCTCTTTAGAGAGCCATTGACATACATGGACAAAGTTACGGAGTCACAACTACTGATCAAAGCTGAAGTTATATGTTCTATTTGTTTTCTTTTACAAGAAATTAAGATATCTTAAGAAAAATCTACTTTCACTTTAGTTTTTTTCCTCTTTTGTAGTTTATTAAAATGGTATTCCCAAAGCTGAGGTATTTTTCATTTTGTTTAACTCCCATACTAATGTATCTGAAATGCACCTGTGGCTGCATTTTAGTAATGGAAACCGAGCACCAGTGAAGGAACAAATAGAAAAGTATTTTGAATCCTTTAGTGTTTAAAAGTAGTGTCATTTTTATGAAGCTTTCTGTAACTGTTTCTGAATGATGGTCTGAGTCAGCGTTAATGGGATTTGAAGATGCGATTCCATGGTGCTGTAATTATTTTAATCCTGATTTTCAGACAATGTTTTATTAATGGCGTTGTGTTAAAAGCCTGATAACTTACTCTTAAGTGAGGCAGGAAGAGAGGCCTAATTAAAAACAGAGAGAGAGAATTATTGTTTACACTGGGGAGTTCATGGAGGGCTTCTTTTAGTAGGAAATATTGCCATTTAAGAGTAAAGGACTTCAGTGAGTGCAACTTATCCCTAGTGCTCAATCCTTCACTTTCTCATGCTTAAGTGTAGAGTTGTCTTGAATTACTCAATAGAAAACTAGACAGGCTTCTTTGTTCCTCCAGCCTTATGGTGCTGGTATTTGCTTTTCTTCCTTAGCTTTGTCTTTTTGCAACTTAGAATTTGCAGCGTTCAGCTTACCAGATGATCAGTAAATGTCAAACAACTCAGTGTTGCTGCCAGCAGAGCTATTGAAGTGCTGCATTCTGAATGTGACTCTTTTTAATTGATTCCTGAGAGGTCGAAATAGAAAGTGCCAGTGCACGAGCATCAGGGATTCATAGAAACAGGGCCACAGCATGAAGGACATTTTGTTCTCTATGTACCTATCTGTGCCCTTCTTACTTTGGGCAGGTGGGAGACCCTCCTGATGCTCATCTAATCACCCTAGGAACAGTTAACATGAATATAATATTGTTTCTTCTAGGAACTATCTTACTTTATACCTGAAAGACATTTCAGGAAAGCATATCCTAAAACTGGGAGGGCTGAGGTGCATGTATCATTCAGAAAGAGCAGGGGCATATTGCAGGCCCTACACTCCCAGCACAAGGTGCCACCCGCAGTCCCCTGCTTTTCCCTCTTCTCCTGCATTTCTTTACTCCTTCATCTTAGTGATGGCTGCTTCCTCTTCACTTCCCTGCTGGACTGAAAAGTATCGCATGTGCTACTTGGGCCGTGTTTTCTTCCTCTTGCCAATCTGTGTGTGGTAATTTGACAGGCCAACTGTTGAGCAGCATACTATGGAATGTAGTGATACTTTTGTATTCCAGCCAGGAGATGGCAAGCACAGTCCCATCAGCTCTGCGCAAGCGATGTGTCCTGTGGGTCAACATACTCCCCAGTTCTGTGAAGTGTGACATAATTATGACTCAACAGAGAAAGAGGGACAAGAAAGGGATAGCACTTACTACTCTTGACACACAACGTTATTTGAAGTAGTTGGAAATGATTCTGTTTTTTTTCTGGACTTGTTTCAAGTTTTAGCTCCTTTTCCTGTCCCCTGGCTCTCTTGATTCTTCTTTCTGTTTAAATTCTGTTCATAATTTTGCTTTCCCAAGGTCACAAACAGACCAGTCCTAGGAAGCTTTAGTATAAAGAGAAAAGGTTTTGACCTCTTCTGCAAAATACGGCTTGCATGTTTTACATCTCTGCTTTTCAACCTGTCTACAAAGCGACAGAAACATACAGTTAATCACAGCTTTCTTACTAAAAAGTTGGTCAAATCAATTTAAACTGAAATACAACTTTCAGTATTAAACTCTGCTTCTTTCTACTCTGATTTATCAGAATAGTTACATTTACATGTCAGATGCAGAAAGAAGATGATCCTAAAAATCAGGCTTGCTCATCTGTATAATCATTTTTGAGCATTTTCTAATCAGAGATTCCTCCTGCATTAGCATTGATGATTTTCAGTTGCACAGATATGTTTGTTCTGTATTTCTGATTAATAAGCTGCTTGGAATATTTTTCCGCTTCACAGTGTGAGTGTGTTTTCACCTATACAAAAAAGGCTCTGTGGTTCCAGGAATGTCCTGCATTTGTCTGTTCTTAGTGATTTCATATTCCTAGAGAATACTTAGAAACTGTGGGTTTCTGAGGGTGTGTTTCACTAGTCTTTGCTATTCTGGTCTCCATTTGAATTCTGGAATGGGAGAATGTTGTCAGAATACATATTTATGATTGCTGGATAAACATTCATGCTCAGTGTGTCAATGGAGAGCTCTACCAATCCTACTGTCTTCTATTTTCTTCTGCAACTGACTAATATGCGCATGCAAATAGATACGGAGATGAACTCTCCAGCTCTCACAGTAAACATCCACAGTGAGGTTTATCTAGTGCAGACATAGAATGATAAAGCTTTGGGAGATAAATTTTGCCCGCAGCCTGAGATGAGCATCTTAGCACTTGTCGTGTGTATGCCCAGACTGCAAAGGTGAAGATGAGAGAAGCTGAGCAGATCAGCCTCTGCATACCATAAGATATGCCTCCAGTACCGCAGTAAAGTTAGCCAAGTGGATGGAACTGTACCTATTAGAAGCTTTCCCACACAGGAAAGCAGTTGAATGAGAGAATGACCTAAAAATATACAGAGAAGTCAGTAGTACAATATTTTACTAGCAGGAAAGTTACTGCAGGGAAGCAGCCCTCATTTGTCAGTGTATGATACTAGTAAACATAAAAGGTAGATGTTGGTGTTTTGTCTAGGTGATCCTGTGGCTGTCAGCATTCTTTCCATCAACAAGGTTCAAAATATGTATAGTTAAGTAATGGGTCTAAAAATAAGTAGAATTTTGAAGTGCAGGTTATAGGCTGTGTCTGATAATATCAGGGGCTTTTTTTTTTCTATAAATGGGTTATTTTTAGAGGCCTTTTGATTTTAAATTTTTAGGCTACACACATCCGTTCTTTCCCTGAAGCTAAGAGGATTGTAACGCAGACTTTCAAACAGTCAGCTCCTTCTAGGAGTGGCAGCTTGAAGTAAAATACCAAATAAGGAGGTTAGTCACATTAACGGAATAGAACATATGTGACTCAGTAGGCATAAATAGCGCCAAATTCAACAGGGTGATAGAGAGTAGTATATGATAATATGTTAGAGATTAAAAGGAGGTGGCACAAGTAACATGCTCAGGCAAATTACATTGTTCTACCATTGTGTAGGCTCCAAATAATCTCAGGCCTGAGGGTTTAAGATTCTTACTACTTGAAAATGAGACTATGAAGATAAAATTTATCTTGTCTAATTTGTGCTAATATAAAAGATATGGTATTAATCAAAGTTAATCACCAGTAACACAAGACAGGCACTTACAGAGTGATACCTCCTCTGTGCTTCATGTTAAGCTGGCATGGGAGAAACTTCCCTACTGTGACGTATCTGTTTATTAACTGCAGAGGCAACTACTTGACTAGTTATGTTTTGATAGCTAGTTTTAAATTGTTAGAATTAGTTGAAGCCCATCCTGAAATTTGAAAGTGGGAGAGTGTTTAATTTGAGGTTTTCTCAGTTGTTAATTGCTCTGCTCTGTCCTTTGGCATCTGTTGTCCTGCTGCCACCTGCTTCTCCATGGAGGGCACTGGGGGACCAGAGCAGTTAATTTTTAGCTGCTGTCACAGGCTCTTTGCACACATAGCCCAGATTTGGATATTCCCAAGACTTGTCTCAGCTTGCAAATATGCTCAAGAAACTGAGCAAGAAACAGTAACACTATTTGTAATCTTCCCTTGACTTAGGTTTTATGTTAGATAGATTTAACAATGGCAAATAAACAATTTCTAAAGCAACAGCGTTGCTAACCTGGAAATGGAGTTATAAAATTGAGCTGTTAATATACATTATTAAAAACTTCTGGACAACAGCATTTATTGCAATTGTCATTTAAAGATTCTTTTGAAACAGATCTTGACCACAGATCTGTTATCCGTGTAGTACTTGAAGTAGTGCCGTGTTGGGATACATCACCACAATTATGCTTCTCCAGGCAGCATTGAAGCCAATGCATGTAAAGTTCTGGTGGAATTTGTTGAAGGCAGCACAGAGGCAAATAAACATTCTGGAGCTTTTCTGAAGGTGACTCTCCTGAAATTTAACTGTGAATTCTTTTTCAGTGCCTTGGTTTTGGTTTAGGTTTCAGGTGTTTACCTTTGGGTCCGGAAGACAAATTGTAGTTATGAACTTGTATTACATGTTGTTTGAACTTGCTGATTTTCTGTGTCCCTTAAGAAAGCCTCGTGACAGAGCCTGTACCTGACATCTCGGCAAAACAGATGTCACGTTGAGGAATACAGTACTTGAAGGCAATGTCTGTTGGTCCTAGGTGCATGCTGGAATAGGGTTTAGACGTCGTATTCCAGTGCATGTGGTACAGCACCGTTAGTATTGTGTTAGGAAGCATATTGCTTGGTATGTACCAGCACTGCTTTCTGTATTTGTGGTACTTACACTACTTTATAATTTACTCCCATTTTATGATGAATTTAAAACTTCCTGTAGCAAAGTGTTCTTATGGATGATGAATTTGAATGGATGGCATCCATGGAATTTAGTTTTAAATTGATGTTATGTATAGTTAATTTTAGAGTCACCTACACTTATGTTTTGGTGAAAATGTAAAGATTATACTTTAGGGCCAGGGTTACTTGTTTTGCATAAAGTACATGTGGTTTTATATCTCGTTTTATTTTATTTATGATTGTATTTTAACTGCCTATTGCACTTTTTATTTTGTTCTCAAAAACATCCCATTTTTGTAGGTAGGGGGTTGGATTAAACATTCCAGCCTTGTAAATTTAAACATTGAAAAGCCTGCATCCAAGGTGAACCAGGGTGCATCCTGTGACACTGACTTGTGTGCCTGGGCTTTCAGGAGAGTAAGAGCTAGGGTGGGATTTGGATGCTTTCATAGGTTCCTCTGGATTGAAATGCTGTGATTAGTTGTGTCAGCCACTCCTGCAATTTAACACTATCGAAGAAGATGCTGACAGTGTAATTTGTCTCACTGTATGTGTGTCTGATGAAGATAGTAACAGAGACTGTAGTACCTCTGCAGTATTTTGCTTGCTGTTTGATATCAGCAGAACACTGTATCATTAATTCCTGCCCCTTGAACCCAGCAATTCATCCAGTTTTTGGTTCATCAAAAAGGCCACTTGTCCAAACAATATTTCTGCAGCTTACAGTTGAGAATACTGTGGAAGGCAGTGTCAAAAGGTTCACTAAAAAATAAGTGCAACATTGATTGCTTTCCCTTTGTTTCCATACCCAGTCATTTCATCATAGAATATAATCATTTTGGTCAAGCATGATTTGCCCTCTGGTAGATTCAGGTTAACTATTCCTGATTATCTTCTTGTCATTGATATTCTTGGAAAAGGCTTCCAAAGAGAAATAGTTGAAATTCTTCCTGGGCATCATCCTAGGTGAGACTGATCAGTTCCCTAGGTTCTCTTTCTGGCCTTTCTTTGATGAGCATAACATTATCAAGGACTTGCCCCCATGGCAGCGATTTTTCACGAGTACCTCCTTATGACAACGTCTGTAATTTTTTTCAGTACTCTCAGCAGCCCAAGATCACAGAATCACAGAATGGTTTGGGTTGGAAAGGACCTTAAGATCATCCAGTTCCAACCCCCCACTGTGGACAGGGATGCCTCACACTAGACACTGCTGCTCAAGCCCTGTCCAACCTGGCCTTGAACACCTCTGGGGATGGAGCATTTACCACTTCTCTGGGCACCCTGTGCCAGTGCCTCAGCACCATCACAGTAAAGAACTTCTTCCTTATCTCTAACCTGATCTTCCCCTCTTTCAGTTTGAGCCAATCACCCCTAGTCCTATCACTGCAGTCTCTGATGAAAAGTCCCTCTCTGGAATCATATCACACATTTCTGAGTGAATTTGAATTTCTTCCTGTTGTTGCCCTAACTCAGTGCCAGTGTTCAGGCGCCTGAATGCCCTTGTTTCTGAGCGGGAACATGGAAAGTACCTCTTGTGCTTTCCCCTCCTATGCTCTTCCACTTACGGCTCCTTCCTTACTCCACATTGCATGCTTGTACTATGTTAATATATTCATTGACAGCTTTCATAAAAATTTAGTTTTACAGATGTGTATAGGCAAATATGTATGTATAACATTGTACTGTATTACTTCTGGTTTTCATTTTCAGCCTTGTTTTATCTATAAACATATAGCTCATATTTGCCTCACAAATTCAATTGCAATTTGAAAAGCATGAATGTAATTGTCCCATGATCTTGACTATAAATTTTTAAGGCAGGTGTCAGCCACTACTAGTTAGCCTGTCTTCCCTCCACCCTCACCAGCCAGAGCCCTCTGGTTTGAGGTATCAGAAACAGTGACAGCACTTTCCACTGCTGCTCTGGAGCCTTTTGGAACTTAGAGAAGTTGAATCACTGGGAATTAAGCTTTGAAAGTCCAAAGGAGAAATTGTATTTTATTTCAAAGACTGTCACTTCATTTTACTGCCTGAAATAATTCTTCACGGTTCAATAAAACAAGAAATATTCCTGCTTTATAACCTTTATGGGTGTTTGTTTCTTTCCTTCCCCTCTCCCTCCCCAATATTCCCTTTGAACCTTACCACTCGACAGATTAGCCAAGTGCTAAATGAAATGCCTTTTTTTAAGTGTGGAAGCTTAGTAATTGCTGCAAAAAGATTCTTAGTGGCTCATAATCTACAGATAATCAGATTAGTTTTGAATTCTGTTTTAGCTGAGAAGGTAGGAATAATCCAGTTGGTGGTTACCTCTGCTTTTGTGATGGCTCAAAGGGTGCAAACAGGCGATGCCACATCAGCACCTTAGTAAAGAGGGAAGCTAGGCTTGTAGTGCGGAGTAGCAGTAGATTTTAAGCCTCTAAGGAAGACATGTTTGAAACTATTGAGACTAACCACAGCTGTTTTGGTATATACTACTTAAAACTCCAAAGCCTGGTTGTGCAGTTAAACTGTCAAGTCTAATACAGTGAGAAATCTTTCCCCAAGTTGTGAGTGCATGGCACTGTCTCATACTTCAACTGATTCCATCACCTAGGACTTCTAAATACTGCCCCTCGAGAACAACTCCCATGCAGATGAATGTGCAGATTTCAAGTATGCTTAAGCAGAGATTAGCCTACAGGAATTTCTGGACACTGGATGCTTGGGTAAAGTTTGGGTAAAGACTAAACCCACATGGTCTCCGCCACTTTCCCCTTTCCAGGGGTTTATTCCTCTGTGTTAATAGCTAATTATGAAATTGGAGGGAGCTCAAGGGTCAGTTACAGCTTTTAAAGTATTTTATTTTCCAACTCCTTCGAATGAGTCTGAGACTTCATTGTCGTTGAAAAATTTAACAGTTCTTTCTTGTAGTCCTTCTCTCACATCTTGCACAAGCAGTCTTTCATCGTGTTTTGTTACAGTCTCAGCACACCCACTGCAGAACAATGCGAGAGTGGATTCATTAAGGTGCCAGTCTTAAGGTCTGTTCAGAGCAGGGGAAAGAAGGACAGCTGTTTTAATATGATTGTGCATACAGTGGATCTAAATGAATTTCAAATTCTAAGTATCTAGTAATCATTAAAGATTCATTCTGCTTTCAGTAATAATCAAATACACATATATTTATTAAGTGTAATATGTGGGAATTAGTATATGTCAGTATACAAGGATGTTTAAAGCCTTCTGAAACTTACATAGTGGGAATCTCTTCCCACTATCCCAGGGTTACATCCAAGAAATATTTTAATATATTTTGCATATTTTTATATAAATATCAGTGTTTTGTCTTTGTAACTTTTTATAGAACAGTTACTAACAGAAGAGCTCCCTAGTTGATGCAGGTTACACCTCTACTGGCCACAGGGCTGCTACAAGTATATAGACCTAGCAAAGCTTGCATTGGATGGTCCCCTAAGATTTTTAAAAAGCAAATATTTTCATATTGTTTATATTATACCTGATTTTTGAGAGTACTAAGAGTTATTTCCTGTATAACCTTTATTTAAGTGTCAGCTAGGAAGGTTTTTCATTTTTCTTCAATAGTAAATTTCAAAGCATTTAAAAGTTTAGCCGCTACCACATATTTGATAGTGTAGAAATTAAAATCACAAAATAAGAACTGAAAATGTCATAGTAAAGATCTGCTTCATTATGTTTACTTTTCATTAAGAGATAAAAGAGGTTTTGTTCATAAGGATAAAGGGATTAGATGTTTCAGTTTATGGAAGAAGTCAGGAGATACATAAAGCATTCTTTATAATGTGTGGGGAGGGTGTTTTCGGTAGCAGAGTTCTGGGTTTTGAACTTGGATAGATTGCTTGGATAATTTGAAGTTATTTAAATTGGATTTTTGAAAATAGAGAAATTGATATTCTGCATACTTGGACTGTATTTTAAAGATACCAACACTTCAAAGGAAATAACTGAAAGGAACCAACCTGCATCCAGCCTAGCAAAATTAGTTCAAGGTATCCTGGGGTAATGCTAAATGAAAATGGTGTCCGTGGTGTCAGAGCACACAAAACCGGTACTAATATGTTATTTTTGTCAGAATGGAAGGAAAGATGTAAAAGTATTTTCTCATATGAAAGAAGAGAACTGTAAACAGTATGACTTGGTAGATATTTGTTTAGGATACTTAATGTAAAATCCCTTCTCCTCCCTGACTAAAGATATTCAGACTTTCAGTTTGCTGGAATTGCCAAGTCTGACAGAGATGGGGGCTCTTTTCTTGCTGCAGGATAAATTAGATCTTAGAGTGATACATGCAGAAGTTCTACATGTGGGAAGCATTTTGGAGGTAGGGTGAGGAGTAAGATTTGGTGGGGGGGAAGTTTGATGAAGCCAATGAGATGGAGTGATCTGCTTGATAATAAAGCTTAACTTCAATGCCAGCTCCATGCTGTTACAGCATATTACTACACAGCAAGAAATGTGGCACAGATGTTGTGGCAGCCATATTTTACATCCTCCAAAAGGTCATGTCGCTTGTTATTACATTCAGAATCAATATTAAGTGAGCGTTCCAAATTTCAGCTGTCAGTTGAATTTATTGCTGCAAACCAAGGCTGAAAGGTTTTCAACTGTGATTCAAGCAAGCTAACAAATTAATAATGGAGAAGTATGCATGGTGGAGCAGGTGATCCCTGTTCCAACAGAAAGGGGAGTTTAACTGAAAAGAATAGAAATCAGAGCTGGGGTGTTTAGTCCATTCCCTCTGCCATAGCGGACTTGTGTATGTTAGTGTGCATGGTACTGGTTACTGCTAGGGAAGATCTGCAAACAGACTGACTTGCATGCAGTACAGCAAGATAATGCATATCCATGTGTGGTAGCTTTATGTGTATATCCTTGGAAATATTTGCACCTCCAATTTGCAAACTCTGTGCATGTGTGACAGTTCTGCTTTCTTGCCTTTGTCCCTGGTAAGAACGAAAGAGAATATGTCTGAGTGGTGAACCTGGTCCAGAAGAGCTGCAGCTGAGGCTCTGAAGGTTGACTTTGCACCTATGTAAAGATAAGTTGCAGCATTGAAGTACTTCTGGAACAGAAAAGATTAAGTTGTTCAGTGGGGATGGTCTTGAAGGAAGGGGCCTTGGGCTTTTCAGTAGCCACAGTCTCACAGTTCAAATCTTCATAGTTTTAGAAGATACTGGAATTTCTTAAAGTTTCTACATATTCAATATTTTTGATGCTGCTTACAGCACCAGATGCTCTGAGAACAGAATGAAGAGAAGTCCTTGCAGTTCAGCATTTCTTTTGTTCTCAGTAAGTATCAAAGTGACTTTAGTTAGATGAAAAGCATAATTTTAAAACTTATCTGTGAATCTCGTGTTTCGTTCTTTCTTCCCTATATTCATATAGTTTTATTCTGCCAGATTTGCATTTGCTTAAAGGCTTTTCCATAATATCTCTGTGGCATGCTTTGTTGCTTTTCTTCCTTCTGTTCCAGAAATTATGGGTTTTGCTTCTTACAAATCTATGAAGGAATTTACTCCATTTTAGAATACTGTTGTGGTTTAAGCCAGCCATAAGTCAGCCCCAAAGTTTGTTAGCTCCACTCACCTTCTTCTCTCAACTCTGGGAGGGATGGGGAGGAGAATTGAAAGAATGTAACTCCCACGGGTTGAGGTAAAAGCAGTCCAATAACTAAGGCATAACACAAACCACTGCTGCTACCACCAGTAATAATAATGACAAGGGAAACAACAAGGGAAGATAATACAACCGCTCACCACCCGCCGACCGATACCCAGCCCAACCCAGCAGTGAACTAACTCTTCTGGGTAACTGCCCCCAGTTTTTACATCCTGGGCATGGCGTGCTGTGTTATGGAATACCTCTTTGGCTAGTTTGGGTCAGGTGTCCTGTCTCTGCTCCCTCTTGCCTTCCCTTCCTCCCAGGTTCCCCTCTTCCCTGGCAGAGCATGAGACTCAGAAAGTCCTTGGTCAGGCTAAACATTTGAGCAGTAACTGAAACCATTGGTGTTATCAGCGCTGTTCCCAGGCCAAAAATCAAAAGCACAGCACTGCACCCACTAGTAAGAAGGAGAAAAATGACTGTTACTGCTGAACCCAGGACAAATGCATTTGATCAAAATTGCAGCTAATCTTCAGAATTTCTCTAATTCTCTTACATTTCACTTTAATTTGACAGTCTCCATCCAACTTAATTCTTCAGATAAAAGTTTGTGGCTCTTGAAGCTAAACATAGGAGAACAAGGTCAAATTACAAAAGAGAACTCAAGCAGAAATGAGAGCAACAAGAGAAACATGTCTCCACAGCTGCCTTTTGTGTACTTTTTAACTCATATTTTTGTGGTGAGTTTGGTTTTTTTCAGCTTTCAATTTTAAACTTCTCCTCATTTGTGCTAGTGCCAGATGAAAAGCAATAATGCGAAAACTTAAATGTACCATTCTGGCTTTAGTAGACATCTGGTTAACCAAGAAAGAAATCCTTTTCCTTAAAAGTCAGACAGATACAGGGAAAACATAACAGTTTATGCAGTATAAATTTTGGAGAAATAAGAGTGTAATATGAAGTGGATTAAAGACTAACGGGGGGAGCAATGGGACAAATGCGTTAATGTACCAAAGGTATTTTGTCACAGCACTGTGTACTATTTCTGGACAGAGTCTAAATCATGGTAATTTCAAATAGACAGTGAGGTTTATAGAGCTGATTGAAGTTATCCTTACTCTACCACATGACTTATTGCAAAGCAGATGTAGATTCAAGCTTTCCTGTTGCAAGGCAAATAATTTGTCAGGTATCCTTTTTCTTGCCCTCACCACCACTGCCATTCTTATTCTTCTCATTGTTTTTGTTTCCTCAGTAACAACTATAGCTATTTGCATTTGCAATGGTCTTCTGAGATTACAAGCCCTGAAAGGATCAGACATTTGTATGTACCTTCAGTTTTAGTGAAATGGCATTTTCAAGGGCATTGTAAAAATCCGCATTTGTTTTCTTCTAAAATGCAGCAAGGAAACCATGGAGACAGTGAGAGACAATTGGTGAGGGTTTTTTTCATCAGAACATCTCTATATGGATGTGAGAATTACTTCAGTGTTTAAGTTTAAACTGTTAAACTGTAGCATAAGATGATTTTATCTCATGTTGTGGCTCAAATCTAGATAAAAACTTCTGTCCTTTCTTCTTTCTGTGTACCTCGGTAAAGTAAATACTTCAGGTTGCATGGCAGCCAAAATCTGGCACATTAAAATTACAGATGGTAAAAGGCATGTCTTTTCATCTGCCAGTGTATGATTCAGATTGCACAAGCAGACTTCAATCCACTTGACCTCAATAGAGTTGGCACAGCCCCCTTTCCCAGTCTATTTCCAGGCTTGTTTGATAAAGCAAAGTCAGTGACGCTTCTGTGTGAAGAGGGAGTGTAGCCTTTAGATGTAAGGTAATTAAAAAATGCTTAAGAAGTATTTATAGAAAAGTTTATTTTTTGTGTATATGTAGTTGGGTTCTGTGTATGCCAGGGAGTGTACTGAATGTCTGTGTTTGAAGATGCTGCTAACTACTATTATTTACATGTCCAACTCTTAGATCAGGTACACATTTAAATGGTTACAGCATCTTATTCCCACCAAATGAAGTCGAAATTGTAGAACTAAACTGCTAAAATTTGGTATGTAACAATATCAAATCATTTCATTTGTGTTGGCAGGCTATACAGTGAATATTTGACCCTGTCAGAATAAGCAGACTGGTGAGAAGTCCTATTAGGAGGCTGCAGAAAGGAAAGTTTGTGGGTTTGTTGTTGTTGAAGAAATTATTTTGACAGAAATTTTGAGGGAACCCTTTTGTCTGTTGGGTGTGGAGGGTTTTTCTTTGTATGTTTAGGAAAAAAAAAGTGTTCTTAAGCACTAGAGGGTAAGCATGTGGATTATTATAATTTCACAAGGCTCTGCACAACATGGTACAGTCTTAGAGCCCTACAATTCTATTCACAAAAATTCCTTTTTCGTTTAGCTGTTCACATTGGCCTCTGTAGTCTGGCATATAGATTTGTGTTAAGGAATTGAGATTTCTAAGATACAGGCTTTTATTTGGTGGAACCCACCAGGGTTCTTGTGTCACATAGAGCAGTAGTTCTCAAAATTTAGGAATCAGCATGCCGCATCAGAAATTCAGAAGTACTTATTATACCGCCTGTAAGATTTTGATTAGTTTAATTATAAATCTTTCGTGTTCTGATTTTTACTAACTTGCACACAGCCTGATTGCAGCTCACCAGTAGTGGATGTAATACAGTAATATATTGTACTCTAAATTTTGATAGCCACTTTTGCAAAAAGATCTGTCTGGCTGCTTTGGACAATTACATATGTTGGTAATCTGCTCTTTCTGGTTTTCTTATTGTTACTTAAATATCTCTGTAATAACAATGCCATTTCACTAAATCAGAGCTTTATCTAAGTGGTAGTAGGATCACGAGCAGGAATTCTTGAGAAAATGAGACTAAATTGAATTTTAAACAGCAAGAGGACTGTCATGTCAACTGATCATGTGGAATCATAGGGGCAGGAGCCATGGTTCAGGCTGCTTCCTCCATTTGTAGAGTTCCTGAGGGCAAAAGTGTTCTCCATCCTCTTGCCAACCAGCATCTGCCTTCCTGCATCTCCTCTTATAATGAAGAGCTGCGTTGATTAGGCATTCCCCTGTACACTCTCCAAGCAAAACACTCATTTCTGCATGTTTCTACATAGTCTGGAGGCTGGTAATCCTACTCTTCATGGCGCATTTGGTAGGGGTTACTCCCTGCTTTTGGTCAAACCATTTTAGCATAAATAATCATTGGTAATACTGAAGTTTTGTCATTTTAATAAGTGCTGGACTCGAGTTAGGAATCATGCATTAACCCTTCTCCTTTCCTCTCCCTTCTAAACATTCTCTGAAGAGAATCCATGTACCACTTTCAGCTGGGCTGCTTATGTACGTTCTGGAAGCAGTTTCTGGTTGCATAGGTTTTTTTCTGAGAGCTAAGACTTTAACAGCCCAGAAGCCTGTTATTCACAATAGCATAGACTGCTCCTTGGTAGTTTTTCTTCCCTTCAAGAATTCTGTGATTAAAGATAATTGTTTGGGAAGTCTTGATAAGTATGGCACTTAATATGCTCAGATTTACATAGGACTTTCAAAGAGGGGAATCTGTACTTGAGTAACTTCGGCATGCAGTTTCAGAAAAATTGTATTGCACTCCATGTTACATCCCCCAAAGCATAACAAAACAGAGAAAAGTCCTTTTGCTAATGGGGGCTTCTCTTCTCTCTTGTGCTGAGGAGTTACAGTGATGATCTGCTCTGAAATTCCTGTTGCTTTTACCTCACTCTCTTGTGAGACTGTTGACTTACATCAATACTACAGTTGGCACTTAGGGGAGTTCTTAAGTTTATGGAAACTTGTGAGCTTTCTGGATTCTGTTGTAGTCAGTTGTCCTGGGTTCAGCAGCAGCAGTCATTTTTCTCCATCGTAGTAGCTGGTGCAATGCTGTGTTTTCGACTTTGGACCTGTGAACAGTGCTGATAACACCAGTGTTTTCAGTTACTGCTTGGTAATGTTTTGGTCTGACCAAGGACTTTCTGAGTCTC